>JAZDUA010001227.1:0-139768 GCA_038098605.1 Gryllus longicercus
AGGGCGGGCAGGAGGGCGGGCAGGAGGGCGGGCAGGAGGGGCAGCAAGAGAGGCGGGCATGGGAACGTGCAGGAGGAAGAGTAGAACGGCGGGAATGTGGGCGGGCAGGAGGATGGGAAGAAGAGTGGGAAGAAGGCCGGGCAGGAGAGCAGGCGGGCGGGCTGACGAAGGGCGGGTGGGCGAGCGGGTGTACGAAGGGCGGGTTGGCAGGAGGGCGGGCAGGCGGGCGAGTTAACGACGGCGGGTGGGCGAGCGGGCGATGCGCGGGCGGGCCTGTGAAGGGCGGGCGGGGGCGGGTCGCGCGTGTCAGTGGGCGCGCTGAAAGGCCGGCGGCCGCGCGCGAGTTCCGTCCTTTATCTCGGGGGCGGTGCCCCGCGCCGCGCCATGTAATCCGCGGCGCTGTCCTTCGAAGCCCCCGGAATCCTGCGTAAGTCTACGCACACGCTCGCGTCGGTGAACCGCCGCCCGCACTCCAGCCTTCATTGCGATTTCCTCCCCGCACTTAGAGGTACAGAGGGTGGATAAGGATAAATATTACGAGGTCTCAGGGACTTAAGGGCTTGAAGATGTTTACTTTTCGTCACTGAACCTGTGGTGTCAAATTTCATTTAACGAAATTACACATGTGATATTTATCTCTGGTTGTTAGGCAATTCATCAAGCACCGTGTTCTAGAGGTTCTATCAGAAAATGCTTTAACCCCATCAGAACGTGACCTAGAAAAAACACATTATAATAGATAAGCTCCCAACCAAAGGAAAATGTGTAACATCGTTGTATAAATATTCTTGATACGTATTAAATGGCAGAAAGTAATAATCAATTATTCCCCTAAACCGTGTAGAAATTTGTATCAGTTATACTGAGATACTTGTTGAACTCCTTCGTATGTAGTACATAACTCCTCGCGTTACTTTGCTATAGTACTTTGTTTTAATGCAGTATAATAATGATGTTTATAAGAAGAAATACTCGCAATTACTTGATATATCGTATTTTATTTGCCTTTTGGTCTGTCGAACACTTGAATTGAATTCAGCAGATTGAGCTGATTTGTTATTGAGGAAATTCAATCGTGGCACGGTGTCAGAAATTTACTTGTGGAGAAATTTTATCAGTGAGGTTGTGCCGCCGATTGAGGCAATTTGTTTCGAAGGCTGTCTATTCTGATCAGCAATTTCTGCGATTCCGTGATCATGTCAGGTGTATCTGTAGCAGCATTCTAAACTACATTCAAGGATCGTACACAATCTTGCCTTCGCATTTCCTTGGCATAGGCCTAATTTCGCCGAGGGCTAATTGCGCTACGCTCCTTTCACCAACTAGCAGAGAAATGAGATAAATCTTGGGCGATGAAACAGACGATTTGAATTTAGCTCAGATGCTTCATTTGGGCTTGAGAATCTTTTACATGCAGTAAATCTACTAATATGGGACAGCCAGCTTTACTTCCCCTCCGACGTGGTGGCGTAATGTATGTAAATGTGAATTGTGTGTTTGCAAGGGGAGTGGAGGGATCCACGCCGTTGGCGACCATTGGCTATACTGCTCTGGCATTCGCGTGGTATTGATGGGAGAAACAACTAAAAACAAAAAAGAGCAAACGACCGCCATTTTTTTCTCCAGACACTCAATGAGTTCGTTATGTAGCTGGTGTCGAATATTCTCCAACGTCCTGACTCGATTTATATTACAGGTCAGAGATGCGGCAATGTATGTTGCCACTGACACATCTCAGCCGGTTCATTATAAGAATATTTTATTTATTGCGCATTGTGCATAAAATACCTGCAATGAAATATAATCTATACGTAGGCTGTTCTTACCTATAATTTGACCTTGAGCTGAAAAAATAGTTGTCAATTCGTTTCTAATATTAACTAACTTCTTTCATAATCCTAATATATAATTTTATTTCATTTACTATACAGTTTACTATGTATGTTATGCTAGCTTACAATAGCCTGGTAAGTTGGTATGGATGTATTTAGAGTTGTTTGATATAAATCCATTGCTGTTAGCTATTTACGTCAAGCCAGTGGTACAAGTACAAGAGAACTACATACTTGACGAATACAAAAATGAGAATATTCCAAAAGAAATCCCGATGAGAAGTAAAGAATGAACCTTGAAGCAAAGCAGAAAATAACGTTCAAGGAAATAGACGCCCCATGCCATTCCGGGCCCGACCTAAATACACAGAAATGGCAAAAGGGCAGCGGGCGGGCGCGCTAGTCGGGGCAGCGGATTCATTCACCTAGTTGGGCAGCGCACGTTTACGCAACCACTCAGCGGGAGGCGTTTTTTGCGCGCGCATATTGCCCGGAAGACAAAGCGCCGCGCGAACTCGCACATTCAGCGCGTGTTATTACCGCGCTCTCGCCGGCCGCATTCCCCAGGCTCGGCGCCCGCCCCGCCCCGCCCCGCCCTGCCCCGCCCCGCCCCGCCCCTCCCCGCCCCGCCCCTCCCGCCCCGCCCCCGCCCCGCCCTGCCCCGCCCTGCCCCGCCCCGCCCCTGCCCCGCCCCGCCCTGCCCCGCCCCGCCCTGCCCCGCCCCGCCCTGCCTCACCCCTCCCCGCGCCACCCGTCCCCGCCCCACCCTGCCCAGCCCAACCCACCTGACGCCACCCGCGCAGCTCGCGCTGCCGCCCTAGAGGTTTCCCAAGCGGCTGTACCGCCACGCCTCACACCTCCCCGCCCCTCTCCTTCTCCCACCCCCACGCTCCTCGCCTCACGTCCGTCCTGGCTGCCCCCTCCCAGCCCGCCCGACGCCACCCTCACAGCGCGCCCAAGGCCTCCCAAGCGGGTGGCCCGCCACGCTCCTTACCTCCTGGCCCCTCTCCTTTTCCCGCTATCCACTCCTCTCCCTACGTTCTTCCCGGTGGTCTCCGCCTTGCCTCGCCCAGCTCCGTCCCCGCCCCGTCCCACTCCGCCCCGCCCGACGCCACCGGCACAGCGCGCTGCGAGGTGTCCCAAGCGGCTGGCCCGCCACTCCCCACTCCCCCTTTCTACCCCTCTTCTTTCTCCCCCTCCCTTTCTTCCGATCCACTTTTTTCCCATTCCCTTTCTCTCTCTCCCCGCATCTCGCACGTCCTGGTTGTCTCCACACGATGCCACCCGCACAGTGCGAACCCGACACCCCTCCCCCCACCCTCCCCGTGCCACCCTCCCACCTGGCATGTCCAGCCTCTCTAACCCCCCTCTACTCCCTGAAACAGCACCTCACTCTTCGCAACTTGTCGTCCTCCCACATCCCGCCTCATCCTTTTTCTCTCGGAATCCCATGCCCGAACGTGATTCCACCTCGGAGATTATCAATGTGGTTGGCCCCGCCTTTTCCACCCTTCACAACTAACCCTACCTGCTCCACTCCGCTCTTCTCAAACTCCCTATATCCTCCTAGTTCGTCCAACTCCCCCCCCCTGTCCCACCCATCGCTGCCTGCCTCGCTCCGTGTCTCTCCTGCAACTCTTTCCAACTCTTCCGCGTCTCCACGTCCGTCAATGTGAGTCGGGCGCCTTGCCGAAGTCAATCACGTTCACATCTGCTCGTCGCCACCCCCACTCCACTCCACTGGCGCTCCGAGCGGCCGTCCGCGGCGTTAGGAGCTCACTGCGCAGCGCGAGGAATGACGTCGGAGACTGTGGACAGGAAGAACAGGCAGAGACGGCGATTATACGCGGAGCTTAACATAGAGAGCGATGAGGAGCAGCGAAGATGTGATGGACAGGGAGTGGGCAGTGGGGAGGGACAGGGGCGGGAAGAGGGCATCCCGTGACACGTGTATGGGCGAGATGCGGGGAGAAAGAGAAAGGGAATGGGAAAAAAGTGGATCGGAAGAAAGGGGAGGGGGAGAAAGAAGACGGGTAGAAAGGGGGAGTGGGGAGTGGCGGGCCAGCCGCCAGCCCTCGCAGCGCGCTGTGCCGGTGGCGTCGGGCGAGGCGGAGTGGGACGGGGCGGGGACGGAGCTGGGCGAGGCGAGGCGAGGCGAGGCGGAGACCACCGGGAAGAACGTAGGGAGAGGAGTGGATAGCGGGAAAAGGAGAGGGGCCAGGAGGTAAGGAGCGTGGCGGGCCACCCGCTTGGGAGGCCTTGGGCGCGCTGTGGGGGTGGCGTCGGGCGGGGCTGGGAGGGGGCAGCCAGGACGGACGTGAGGCGAGGAGCGTGGGGGTGGGAAAAGGAGAGGGTCGGGGAGGTGTGAGTCGTGGCGGGACAGCCGCTTGGGAAACCTCTGGGGCGAAGAGCAAGGCAAGGAGCGAGGCGTCGTGAGGAATGGGATGGGAGGACAGGTAGTGAGTGGAACAGGGTGGACGGAGGTAGCATAAGATGCACGAGGTGACACACTACAGGAATAAGGTCTCGGATCTCTATTGAATGGAAGGAGAGGAATTTAAGCGTTGTGTGTGGGGGCGGAGCGATATGAGTTCGGGGCGAGCCGTTATGGTGAGCCGAGACCGTGCGAATAGCGTGGGGGAGGTGAGTGAGAAAACCGAGAGGGTGTCTGAAGGCACCACTGAATGAAAGATCTGTAGTGTGAGTGGAAGAGCGGAGTGTCACGTTGGAGAAAGAGACGTGTAGCCCCTAAGCAAGCAATGACTGGCTGTCAGTGTGCAAAGAGTTGAGTGATTACGGATGCAACAGGAACAAGTACAAATGGACCGAGGAGTCCTAGTCCTAGAAGTATGTCAGTGAAGGTTGGTACCTCGGAATGGAGGACGTTCTAGCACAATAGCGAAGGGGGAAGGACTGAGATCGAGAAGTTGGTTCATTAAATTCAAAGTGGGTGTATAAACAAACATCTTCCAAGGTATGAAGACTAAGAACATAGTTAAGGATGGAACATTACTTCTAGGCTGTCCGGGTGGCGCCGCGTCGTTGGCAGATAGGCCGACGTTTCGCCTGTCATGTCGCAGGCTTCTTCAGGGTAGTGACTATATTAGTCCCGGACAGCCTAGAAGTAATGGACTCGAACCGCGGAAGCCTACGTGTACAAGGATGGAACATGTCAAGGCGGAGGAGATCTGCGAGTGTGATGAAGGTGAAGCTGTGAGGCGGCTCGCAGGGAATTGGGAGGTGGGAGCCAGGGCTAGGAAATGGACCTCCGATGTATCTTGTGCAGATAAGGGTTCTAGCAGTTGGTGAGAAGCAGGATGGACTGCGGGAGAGAAGAGCTGTGTAGTGCTTAGACGTCGGATTGGAAAAACAATGCAGTGAGATCGAAATGGGGGAGCAGAGTGAGGTGGGGCAAAGGTTAGGTGCTTAGCAGGGCACGAGTAAAAAGGAATGTGTGATGATATGCGATTCACGGGGCACAATTAGGCTGTGTGAATGGTGAATTGATACAGAATGGACCTGAATATGGCTGGGCAGAACGTCAATGTCGAAGCGGAGCGAAACGAGTAGGGTAGAATGGAGCGGAACAGGCGGAGAGGAACAGGAACACATAGTGGCACCAATTCCTGGGGAGCGGAACTGGACGGAACAAAGTGGGACCAACTGCTGCGGAATGGAACCTGCCGACGTGTAGCGAAGCGGGACAGCGCAGTCATGGACGGAGGGGATCGGACGTGATGGAGCAGGGGCGGGGAACGCAGCGGAGCACCGCAGTGCAGGGCGGGCTCACCACCTCGCGCTGACGCTGTGCGAGGGGGGCGGGGACGTGGCAAGGCGGGGACTGCATTTTTCTAAATGAATTTCGCTTCATTCTGAAACGAAGCAACACAATTAGGGATTTAATTCCGCGCGAAATGGTGTTTGTTATAAGTACATACTCTCTGAAATCTCATTTTCAAGTTTAAAGTGACAAAGCTGAGGGCGACATTCGGGAAAAAGGCTCTCCTTTCCCGCTGCCGTCTCGTAGGCGGTCTCCGCGTCCGCGCCGCACGCGCCTGGCGGCGGGGAGGGGAACTACGGGGGAGGGGCCGCAAGCGACAGCGCGTGCGAAGCGCGGATGAGGAGAATTTGCCAACGCGACAGTTAGCAGACGCAGCGCGCTCCCCCGCGAAGAAATGCGACAGGAAGCGCGGCGCGAGTGCCTGACACGACCGAGCGGGGAGACGGAGTGGGGCGGTGCGGGAGGCGGTGTGCGGAGTCGGAGCTAGGGGATGTGGCGGGGAGGCGCAGGGGGTAGACGGAGCGGGGAGGCGGGGCGGGGCGGTGAGAGAAGGCGGAGCGGGGAGGTGTGGCGGGGAGACGCAGCGATCGGAGGCAGTACGGGGAGGCGCAGGGGGAAGACGGAGCGGGGAGGCGGGGCGGGGGGGTGAGAGAAGGCGGAGCGGGGAGGTGTGGCGGGGAGGCGGAGCGGAAGCGATGCTGCGAGGCAGAGCGAGGAGGCGGGAGGGGAGGTGGAGCGGGGATGGACAGCGGGGAGACGGTGCGGGGAAGCGGTGCGAGGAGGCGGAGCGGGGAGGTGGAACGAGCTAGTAGCTGGTGACGTCAGAACGTGAAGCAGAATTCCAGAGATAGGCGCACTGATCGACTAATGTTTTCCTCCAAATAATTTCTAACGGAGCTTGAAGTAATACCGTAAACTCTTTGCGAGCAATCCTTCTTCCCAAGTTTTCACTCCCGTACTTATGGCATCCTGATTTTATCCCCTTCCCCACACGCTTAACTCCCTCTATTTTGGAGGAGTCCAGTGGTACCGAGTGTGTGCGGAGAGCTGTTTGGTTTAGATAGCGCTTCCAAACCACCTACATGTGAGACTACCTACATGACTCGCTTGAAAGCTTATGAAAAAAATTAGTTTGAAATTACCCAGTGCGACACTTTGGGAAACAGAGAATCACCCTAGCGTCTGTCAGGGACTGTTAAGCCTCCAGGACACATTGGGAGGTGATTGAGAACTCATTTTAAAGCTTCCATAGAGGATTCACATAACCGGAGTGTCCGCCTTAGTGAGCTTTTTAAGTGAATAAATAATTGAATAAATAGACTGAAATGCTTGGACGTCAAATTAGAATGAAAGAAGAAAGAGCCGTTAGAAAAGTACACGTAGGGAGCATAGGAGAGGAAGAGGTAAACGTAGATTAATATGGAATGATGTGGGGGAGGAAGATTTGAGAAATCTAGATGTTAAAAGTGGCGAAGAAAAGCATAAGATAGAAAATAAAAGAATCCAAGGCAAAACTGTGAGTGCCGGAGAGGTGATAGAAGAAGGAATAATTGAATAAATTAATAATTTAGAGAGAGAGAGAGAGAAAGAGAGGGAGAGAGAGAAAGAGAATGAGAGAGAGGGAAAGAAAGAGATGGAAAGAAAGAGATGGAAAGAAAGAGATGGAAAGAAAGAGAGTGAGAGAAGGAGAGTGAGAGAGAAGGAGAGTGAGAGAGAAGGAGAGTGAGAGAGAAGGAGAGTGAGAGAGAAGGAGAGTGAGAGAGAAGGAGAGTGAGAGAGAAGGAGAGTGAGAGAGAAGGAGAGTGAGAGAGAAGGAGAGCGAGAGAGAAGGAGAGCGAGAGAGAAGGAGAGGGAGAGAGAAGGAGAGGGAGAGAAAGAGAGGGAGAGAAAGAGGGAGCAAGGAAGGTCGTGAAGAGCGTTGAAGTGACAAAGGGAAAGGGCAGTGAGTAAAGGTGTACTCGGCCGCGCAACGTCGCTCAGGGAGCTACACAGCAGCGCTCGCTCGTTCCGCGGGACGGCGCCAGCACCAGCAGGCGGAAAGAGACGCGGGGCCTGACGCTCCAAGACCTACACCTTGTTACGGCGCGCATCCAGCACACAGCACTTTTTGCCTCTTTCAGGAGTTATTTCTCCACTCATTGTCGGAGCTCTTCTTACGACTAGCCTTTCACTGCCGAAAGCCTTGAAAGGAAACTCAACGTCTCGTGAATTATTGATGTTATACCGCGTGTTAAAAGTTAGTTTTCAATACAGCAATATAGATTAAATAGTGTTTGGGCTACGTGGTAATCACGAAATTTAGTACTCGATAGAAATGAAATGAATTGAATAATGGATCGTGCATTAAAATACGAATGGCTATCCTTGTAGACCGACGTTTTTTTGCAGAATTGATATTTAAACTTGTAGTTTCGCTCCCCAACATAGAAATATCACATTCCCCTCCTGTTATGACGTTTACTTTGTTCACATGTTTAATTGTAAATTTTAATTTTGTGTGTGTCTGTGTGTGATAGAGCAGAGAGGAAATGTGCTGAAAATAATCAGAAATAAAGTATTTACTTACTTTATCTATAAGAAATGTATTGAATCACTCTGATAAATTATAGCAGAATGCCAGATGTTGTAAACTTCTAGCTTTCGAAAAGTTTGGTTTTCTAAATAAGAGAATTTCTCATGACAGAACTACACACGTTCATGTGTATCACATTCAACAACCCTAAAAGCTACCTTGCTTTTGTAAAGTGCTGCTTTGTGGTAGCAATCAAGAAAAATGGATGTGTCGTTTAGAACATATTCTCCTACAAATATCTCAATTTTAGAAAACAAAGTGGAGATTGCTGGTTTTAAAACGAACCCTTTCTTAACTGTTTTTGTGTGTTATTGCGCTTTGGCTACTAATTCTCAGCGTTGACGAATTAAGTGCGGCGGTGTATGTTCCAGGAGACAAGTACGAGGCCGTGTCAATGGACAACGGCTACAACAAGTACATGATGCTCAAGATTCGCAGCGTCAGCAAAGGAGACTTCGGTTCGTACAAATGCGTCGCCAAAAACTCTCTGGGGGAGACGGACGGCGTCATTAAGCTTGACGGTAAGTTCACACATCCCATTGACACGTTTCGCTGTTATTTGTATAGAAAATTTAATCCTAGATTATAAAGGCGACCTGTACCAAGCATTATTACAAAGGCGTAGTCTGACAGACTGCTTTGTGTAAAAATAAAGAGAAACTCATTTTTACAATGAAACACAAATTTAATGGATTGAACATGTATGATATATAGTTGCAAAATACATTTTAAACGTTTTTATAGAAAAACTTGAGTTTCACAGTCAGCTTTCGGCACTAGATGCGTCGTCTGAGAGACGCATTTGGGATCTAGGGTTAATGGTTGTACAATGAAATATCAAGTAGACATCAAAACAATATAAGTTTGTATTGTTTGGAACAGTCTTTGCCAGGAATATTATTTGAGGAGAGAGTGGGGAAACGAAGAGAGAAAAAGGTAGATTAAGAGCAAAACAACGTTTGCTAGGTTGCGCTAGTGTTATAAAAAAATAGTACTTGAAAAATACGAAAAATATCATCGTCGAAACGTTATACGTATTAGAGCAAGGGAAAATAAAATAAAATTTGAAAAATTACCGTCTTTAAACCTAATGGAATCATTTTAATAATAAACAAGATATTTTGTTAGAGAGTTACATCCAGCAAACAGAGCTAAATGACGTGCGTGCACCGTGTTGCAGAGATCCCCGCCCCCTCCACTACCTCAACGTCGACGGCGCTGTCGGTGACGTCACCCACCACGCTCACCAAGAACGGTGAGTTGCTTCGCTATTCACTACTATTTGACCTTATTTACACGCTTCCTTTTCCGACGGACAATTTCGGAGTTTCGACGACCACGCGCATGCGCAGAGCGGTCTCTGGGACGACAGAGCCACTCTGCGTATTCCTTGGTCGAAAGGACGCTGGTGAGTCGGATCGTACTGTACATCATTTACTGCTTTCTGATTACACACATTTTGTTTATTTGTTAATTACTTATTTTATTTTCATCGAGGGCTGAAAAATATTGTACGATTTAAATATTACTTTGTTACGACTTTAATTTTATGTAGTATCAAAGCTTCCGATTGGATAACCGTTTGCAGCTGATATTTTGTGACAAGTCACTATATTTAAA
Organism: Gryllus longicercus; assembly: GCA_038098605.1. Lineage (NCBI taxonomy): Eukaryota > Metazoa > Arthropoda > Insecta > Orthoptera > Gryllidae > Gryllus > Gryllus longicercus. The sequence continues at coordinate 9,806 of JAZDUA010001227.1, forward strand.
TAGGACAATACAATATGGAAGACCCGTGTGAAGTAAGTTGCGCAATCGTCTTCTGTCACCCTCGCATGAGTTCGTGCGCAAATTTGACTCGTGCGCAAATTACTATTTTTACTTAACTTAATATATTACTAGCTGATCCCCTGCGATTACATTGCATAGAAGGAGGTGCTAGAAAACAGATTCGACAGAAAATACTGCGTATCCATGAATATACATTATGTTTTATATTTAGCGTGATCTCAAAACGTATGAACAAGGATATTGTGTTGGCCTATAATAGCAAATCCTGCTATCAGCCATACTTTAATGTATGTATTAAAATGTATGAAATACAATTTCCAAATATTAATCAATACTCCCTCACCTCTTTAATGTTTTCCATAGATATCACAAGAATTATATATAGGAATGTACATAAAACTTACAATTGATAGTCACAAACAATTGTTTTAACCGTCACTCAACACGATGTTCTCCGTGAAAAAAACGTTGACCACGTAGTTTATTCTTCATTAACGGGGGCAAAAACAAAATATTGGGTGCCAAATCGGGACTGCATGGTAGATGACCCATCATTTCGATCATTTACTTGATGAAATACTAACTTGTTCGTCATACTAATGCCCAAGGATGTCTGCACGTTGTGATTTGTTACATTACGATCTTGCATGAACAGCTCGTGCACAGCATCTTTCCTGGTACAGCTGTTGATTTCCGACGATCTTTTTAAATTCGTCAGGGAGCGAATGACGGCCACTATTGAATTCACAACATATTTATCATACAGTTGTTTCCGATGGGGATTCATCACCAAAAGTTGAAATGTGTTTATCTATGCTCTGTTGTGATTTAATCCCCGGCGACAATCGAAGAAAATCATCGCTTGTAAACGTTCCCGAGTCAACTCCATTTCTTGACTCACAAGAAACATTCAAATCACATAACAACACAATTCGCGTCCGTAGCAAACAACGTTTTAGGTATGTATAACCATGTCCATAACCATGTGTAAAAATGTCCAAACTTTTCGATTCGTTTGACAGATGTTGCCTAGAAACACGATTATTGCCAACTCTGGAAACATAAGGAGCTACCTATGTATCCTATCCCCACATTGTGTCACCACAACCTCATTTCCATCCTAACATCCACCCACCAGGAGGCCGATGATCCTCCTCCGCAACGATTTAGCTCAACTCCTCATCCTCTTCTCCCCCCCCACTCCCCTGGCGTCCCGTAAGGCGTGGTTGACACGCCGCTGCAATATTCAGCGTAATTGCATATTAGCTGACCCCTCCCGGCTCGTAATCCGCGCCGCACCGCGATCGCGTAAGTGGGCGTGATGGCGCGCCGGGGGCCGTCTCCGCTGATAAGGCCTTCTTAACGACAGCCGCGCCCTCGTTGCGGGCGCGCGGCGGCACACCGGCAGCCTAACGACGAGCGCTCCGTGGGCAGCGGACGGCAGGAAGTTGGAGGAGGGCGGCGGGAGGCGATAGTGGACAGCGGACATTGGAAGGCGAGCGGTGAGAAGTAGGAGGCGGCCGGCGCGCAGTAAGAGGGGTCAGTGGGTAGTGGGCGACGGGCAATGAGCGGCGGGGGGCGGGATGGTGGGTTGAGGGCGGGGGGCGGCGGGTGGCAGGCAGGGGGAAGTAGGTGCTGGGAGGCAGGCAGTGGGAGGTAGGTGGCAGCCAGCGTGCGGCGGGGTAGCGGGGTGGCGCACTGAGGGAGGGGGGCGGCGGGTGGCTGTGAGGAGAGCTGAGGGCTGTGAGGAGAACTGAGGGGTGTGAGGAGAACTGAGGGCTGTGAGGAGAACTGAGGGCTGTGAGGAGAACTGAGGGCTGTGAGGAGAGCTGAGGGCTTTGAGGAGAACTGAGGGCTTTGAGGAGAACTGAGGGCTTTGAGGAGAACTGAGGGCTGTGAGGAGAACTGAGGGCGGTGGGCGGCGGGCAGTGGGCGGCGGGCAGTGGGCGGCGGGCGGCGGGCAGTGGGCGGCGGGCATCGGGCATCGGGCATCGGGCGGCGGGCGGCGGGCGGCGGGCGGCGGGGGAGGGGCGCCGTCTGACGACCGGAGTTGTGGCAGATGCGTCATAGTCCGACGCTAGCTGCAACCGCGATGCGGTGAGGGTGGAGACATTTCCTGCTTTTCCGGGCGCGTTGCGGGCTCTGGTGGCCCCCCGTGTACTTGAGGCCACAGTATAACTACACCGCAGGCTATAAATTTAGGAGTCTGGAGGCCATCTCGCAGGACGGCTCGTACTGCTCACTCTCGTGTCACTCGTTCTGTCCCATTTTCTGCACACCAACAAATTGTCTGATCTCCATTCCTGAGGCGTTTATGTCTGCAAACTTGGACGGAAAGAGAAGGGGCAGATGCAGGGACCACCTTGTGATGTATGCTGCGGAGATAAGAATTTATCCGGCAAAATATTTTTTATTTTTGTTTTTGTAGTTTAGTAAAATAATTATGTCGAACGTTTCCCGCAAACTGAGATGGTTCCTTGCTTTCGCTCAAAACGTTATTATGATATTAATCATTATTCTCTTACTAATTTACGGTAGGTATTTACTTTCGAAAGTGTTTTATGTTCTCATTGAAACTTTGCTAGGAAAAAGTATCTGAGGAATAAAAGTTTGACCCGCTTCTTCCCTCGTAACCTGAGGTGTTATAGATAATTCATCTTATATTCTCCAGTGGTTATTAGTGTGTCAAAGATTTCGTTAATACCCTCTATCTTGGATCCAGTACGAGTGAAATGAAACTGTTTTGCAAGTTACAAAATTCTGAACAAAATAAGACATATTTTTGATGAATTAGTTTCTTTCTTACCAAGAGTACTCACCACGTGCAGAAATATAAGTTAACCATTACTAACGTATACTAATTCAAGTATATCATAGTAAAAGGGCGTTGAGTAATCACTGACAGGTGACCGAATTAGCCGCAATTGTAATATCATCCAACATAAAAAATCGCTTGAATTCAAAAACGTAAACATCATTAGCCTTCAATTCTTTTATGTCAGAAACCTTTGACTTTAGGCGCTTAAAATAAGAACTTCAAAGGCAAAAATATACGTCATAATTTCCTAAATGGAGGGTATACATTGATATGAAAATGCTTTCAATCCTACTTTTCATAATAAATTTTAAATTGAAAAAATCTGTTTCATTGGCATGACTACATAATAACAATTTTTGGATGTAGGAGTCATGGAAATATACAGAGGCGTAGACGTACGGACTATTCTCACTCACATCAGGGGGATGCAAATCTCAGTCCCTTGACTATTATTGTTCCTAAAATTCAATGAAATTCATGCTTAATCGGTTGTTTGGAGAACGGTAGGGAATGGAAAATTCGGGGATGGTTGAACGGTACAAAATTATTCTTTATTACCAAACAAATTTGCCCAGTTAGTAGAAATGTCCTTTTTCTAAAATTCTGCACCATTTAATTAATTTTTAGTTAAACAATAAATGCCAAAAGATTTGGCAATTCTTTGGCTTTCTCGGTTAGTTAATGAACGTGTATTTAATAAATAACTGAAATTTAGCGAGAAAAATATTGACAGATATAAGGAATACATCACAAGCACAAGCACTGGAGAGTACAGGGTGAGCAGTTTCCCAATGAGACTGAAACACAATTAGACTGTAAAACAGGTCCAAATTTAAAAATTATTCTACATATAAACCAAATTTCGCGGTCAGTTAATGAACATACATTTGATCTCTAACTTTACATTAGCGGGTGAAACTTTGAGAAGATATGAGGAAGACGTCTCAAGCACATCCACAGGAGAGCATAGGGTGAGTAACTCCCCAATTTGGCTGAAACGATTGTTTCCAAAAACAAATCCAACGTTTAAAAATTATTCTTTTTTTCAAGCCAAATTTGCCCAGTCAGTAGAAATGTCGTTTTCAGGTATTCTTCACTATTTAATTAATTTTCATTTTAACAATAATTGACAGAATAGTACGCTTTCGAGGTTCATTAGTGAACGTATATTTGATCAACAACTTAACTTTAGCGGGAGAAACTGTGAGAAGATATGAGAAAAATGTCACAAGCACAGGGTGAACAGCTCCCTAATTTGACTGAAACGCCTTGTTTCGAAAAACGGTTCCAACTTTTAAAAATTATTCTTCTTTTCAAGCCAAATTTGCCCAGTCGGTAGAAATGTCGTTTTGAGGTATTATACGCTATGACGACAGATACGCTTCGCGGTTAATTAATGAACATAAATTTGATCTATAAGTTAACTTAAATGGGAGAAACATTGAGAAGATATAAGGAAGGTATCACAAGCAACCACAGGAGAGCACAGGGTGAGCAGCTCGCCAATTTGGCTGAAACGCCTTATTTCCAAAAACAAGTCCAATTTTTAAAAATTATTCTTCTTTTCAAGACAAATTTGCCCAGTCAGTAGAAATGTCGTTTTGAGGTATTATGCACTATTATGACAGATACGCTTTCGCGGTTAATTACCGAACGTAAATTTGATCTCTAAGTAATTTAAATGGGAGAAGATATAAGGAAGGTATCGCAAGCGCAACCACAGGAGAGCACAGGGTGAGCAGCTCCCCAATTTGGCTGAAACGCCTTATTTCCAAAAACAAGTCCAATTTTTAAAAATTATTCTTCTTTTCAAGACAAATTTGCCCAGTCAGTAGAAATGTTTTGAGGTATTATGCACTATTATGACAGATACGCTTTCGCGGTTAATTACCGAACGTAAATTTGATCTCTAAGTAACTTAAATGGGAGAAGATATAAGGAAGGTATCGCAAGCGCAACCACAGGAGAGCACAGGGTGAGCAGCTCCCCAATTTGGCTGAAACGCCTTATTTCCAAAAACAAGTCCAACTTTTAAAAATTATTCTACTTTTCAAGCCAAATCACCCAGTCAGTAGAAATGTCGTTTTGAGGTATCATGCACTATTATGACAGATACGCTTTCGCGGTTAATTAACGAACGTAAATTTGATCTCTAAGTAACTTAAATGGGAGAAGATATAAGGAAGGTATCGCAAGCGCAACCACAGGAGAGCACAGGGTGGGCAGCTCCCCAATTTGGCTGAAACGCGTTGTTTGGGGGCAGCGCGCCCGGCGCGGGCCCTCCACTCCGCACTCTCGGTGACCGCGGCCGTAAAGCCTTCTGTAAATACAGCTCGCCGCGCCAATGCGCTCCGTTGCGAAGGGCGCAACACATTCCTCCACCACAAATAACCCTCTCCGCCCCTCCCCCTCCCGCGCCGCTGACACGCGTCCTCATCGGCCATCGCTCTGCGTCACGAGGGCGCGCGGCCAAAGGGCTCCACCGGCTCGGTTAGCTCAGAGGCAGCGTGGGCGCCGCCTCGCCAGTGGCTCTGCTCTGGAGGATAGATAGATAGATTTATTAAAGTTCGCTTTGAGCTAATTCTCGGTGGCAAACATGATAACAATTAAAATTAGAATTACTGAACATTTTCAACATTTGCAATTGGGTTTACTATTAGAATTAGGGGGTCGATATAATAGTTCCAATTTATTTCTAGCTAACTCTAAATTCACTTCTAGTTTACATAACACTTCACTACACTACACTACACTGCACTCCCCTTCACTACAGTACACTCCCTTCCCCCCCACTACACTACACTTCACATCACTTCACTGTATAAGGGCCATGACGATAATAATTATGACAATAATAATAAAAGTAATAGTAATATTAATAATAATAAAAGCAATAATAATATTAACAATAACAATAATAATAATAACAATAATAATAATAATAATAATAATAATAATAATAATAATAATAAAGATAAATGTCTCAGTCAATATTATTCGAGATAACTCGTAGTTGAAGCATATTTTAAATTTGGCTACATTAGAAGGAAGAGCCTCTAGTGCTTCTGCAGGTAGTTTATTCCAATCTACTATAGTGCGATTCACAAAGGAGAACTTGCCTACATCAGTTCTTTGCTTTCTACATCGTATTTTCCAAGGATGGTCTCCTCTGCTCTGGAGGAGGTAGAGTTCGACTCGCGGCGGAGACGGGTTTTCGTCCAGATAGCTGGGTCGGTTTCAACCAGTCGGCAGGACAGTTTCGGTTATTTTTTCGATTCTCCAATCACTACCTGAAAAATACCGGAGAAGCTCTGAAAATGGCAAAGGAGCTGTTCGCAATCTCTCCTTCCTCTTCTTTGCTCTACCCTCTCCCTTACACCAATACTTTTACAGCTCTACAGGACCAGTCTGCAGGACAGTTTCGGTTCTTTTTTCGATTCTCCAATCACTACCTGAAAAATACCGGAGAAGCTCTGAAAATGGCAAAGGAGCTGTTCGCAATCTTTCCTGCCTCTTCTTTGTTCTACCCTCTCCCTTACACCAATACTTTTACAGCTCTACACTACTGCACATGGCGGGAGACCGGTTGTGAGCTTAGAGCTTGAATCGATATGGTGGTATCCCGCTGGAGGAGATACCTGGAGGGGGAATTACCCCGCAAACCGAGGTGTAGGTTGCCGGATCACATGATCCAGACAGGAAGGAACTCCACTGCCTCCCGGAATAAAACACTGACTACACTAACGGTATCATAGATGTTGGCATGTCCGGGAACATCAGTCAATCAATCCACTGAAGTGGGACCTAACATTCCCAAACCATTTGCAAAGCAACCACGAGTTAGTATTAACTAACGAAAGTAAGAGGAGAAAACCGAGTAGTTTTACCCGAGTTCCACTCAGTACAGAGTAGGCACGTGGGAGGAAGTGCGAGGGACGGTGAAAACGGAGGGGGCGTGGCGGAGAATGGCAATAGGAAGGGTGTGAATGAGAGTATGTGACGATGGCCAGGTGGGCGCAGTGGAGTGTACGGACCGGGCGGACAGAAGCGGGAAGCAGGTAGATGTAAGACGGGAGGGAGTAGGTTTGATGGGAAGTGGGAGGAAGATGCGGAGTGGGACAGAAGCGCGGCGGTAAGGGATGGGGTTCGTGGGTCAAGTTCGGGGAGGAGATGTCTTACCTGGGAGTGTTGGTGGGATGGGAGTGGGCGCGGTGGAGTGAGTATTGAGAAAGGTGTTGTTGAGTGGGAGGATTCGGGATAGGGGCGGTTAAAATGGAGAGATCGTTACTGCGAGCGGCCTAGGAAGGGTGTTGGTGCATCGGGCAGGGAGGAATTGTAGAGGGAAGGGAGAGAGAGTTCCGGGGTGGAAGTTAGTGGGCACGTAGAGGCAGTGGTGATGGACGGGGCGGTGGCGGGTTGAGAGTGGGGCGGAGGTGAGCTTTGATTGCTGGGAGAGAGCGGGGTGGTGGGACGTCCGGATGGACAGGACGAGGGAGTAGATTTGACGCGAAGTGGGAGGGCGAAGCGGGATGTGATAGAGGGGCGGCGGTGGGTGATGGGGTGTGACGGGAAGTGGTGTTGGGGGTGGGCGGAGGGGGTCGTGGGTGCCCGCGCGCCCTCGCGGCCTTGAGAAGTGCAGAGCAAACACCGCAGAGCCCCGGCGGGCGCCACCCCGCCCTCCCGCCGAACAGGGGCGCCCGAATAATTCAATCACGGCGCCTGCCGGAGCCACCGCAGAGCACCTGCCTCTCCCCTCCTCCTCCTCCTCCTCCTCCTCCTCCTCCTCCTCCTCCTCCTCCTCCTCCTGCAGCCCTGCTCTGCGCCGCGATTAATTGTGCATAGACGGAGATGCCTTGCGGAATCTTTGCGTTCAGAGTCTCATTGTGAATGAGCTGTGTTCCATTATCTTTTATTAAGAAACAGTTGCTCATCACAGCCTGGTATTTGGCATGTTTTTGTGATTGAACTTCAGTAAAAGAGAGTATATTCCAATAAATCGATGTTTTTTATAGAACCACTTTCACAAGAAACATATAAAATTAAATTTCCTATTGTATCAAAATGCTGGCTGAAGAGTAAAAGATCGTTTATATAATTTTAGAAAGAATCTAGATAACATGAAGCGAAAGCAACAAAGTAGTAATTTGTTGTGTGCAAAATAATATTTCATTTAAAATTACTTTTTTTACCTTTGTTCTTTATAGTTTAGGATTTATTCAAGATATATTTATTCATCAGTAATATTTCCCTTGGAAGCTAAAAATCCTTTGTCCATACAAAGCACTCTTGTAACCAGGGCAACTTCCCAGGACGGGAGAGCTTTGTTTTCTCCAGAAAACAAAATGGAGCCGCACAAGAAGACTATATTAAGAACGGAGGAGCAAAGTTTTATAGTACTTTTGAAACGGATAGAAGGGCAAGTCAAAAAGCATAACTCTGTTACAGGGAACGCTCTGTCTCTGTGTACGACTGAAGTTGTGAACAACTTTTCGGTAAATAGTGCAATGTTTGAAATCTCTCACTGCTCGATACACACGAAACAAACGCGGCTTCATCTACTAAAGCGCTCGAAGTTTCTCATGACACCGCCAGGCGCTGTCTCGATGGACCAAGCTCGCCCTGCCCACAGCTGCCCCTTTTGAAAACATAATGAGAATTATAAACAGTAGTTCTCTATATCCTACGATGTTAGCGAATGTATGATTAGACAATGCTAGTGACATGATTTATGATGGAAAAAATATTAAATGAGAAGGGAAAGAGAATATCTGCACGAAATCTACTGCGATTCGTCTTTATCCAGCATTTAATTGATATAAAATACACTACCAGTAGGCCAACTTGGAGCATGGATCCAAAGGATATCTTTGTCGTGCCGCCATCTTCGCGTGACGAGTGTTGCCGGCCCGACGTCCGCGCGCTCTGTCGGCCACCACCCAGCACAGCAAAACGCCGTGCAGCAGCACCCCGCCCCGCCCACTGGCCACCCCAACGCCCACCGCCCCCCTCTATCGCCCACCAGCGTCCGCCAGAACTGGGCGGCCGCACCGCGGTTTGCGAATTGCAAACATTATGCGAATCATTACCGCGCGCGAAATTAAAAGCTTCACCTGCTGTAATATCAGGAGCGACTCGCGCCTGTAATTATCGTCGTAATGAACACGTGACTGTCGCATCCGCTCTGTTTGTTTTTCGAAAACACCCGCATCGCTTGTTATGAAAATTCCCCCGCTGCGAACAGCCGCTGTTGTTTGGTTTCGCAAATATAGCGCCAAGCCGGGGAGTATTTGGAATGTAAATGAGATTAAGCGCGTGGGAGGGGCGTGGGCGGCGGTGGTGACGGTGGAGACGTAAAGACAATCTCGGCCAGTCTGAGCGCCGGGAGATCGTGAAGGAAAGTGTTTTCCAGCTTTTTCAAACATGACCTTAACTACAACCACCTTCATCAGGATTTTTTTTATTCCTTTTTGTAATAATGTACAGTTACACCGACATAGGGGAAGTAACCAACTACACGAAGTAAAAGTCGTTATTTGAAACTGTTTGCAAAGTAGCTCATTGTTGGCTTTACGGCAAAAAACTTGTTCATTACAGGACGATTCTAATGAAAGCGCCCTGTAATGAATTTTCCCTGATTCCACTGTCACCAACTCATCCTCATGTAACTGCTGCCCACGAAGAACCAAGTAGTCATGCATTATGTTAAAAGTTTGTGACTTAGTATTGGTTCACTTGTTATGGATTGTGTTTGTCAACGCACACAGATCTTTTGCTTATAGAACAAGTCACACGTCTTCATCTAGCTAAGAAGCAGTCTTCAATCAGCACACTGCAGAGCAAATGTTCCATGACAAAATATATTGAGGCAATTTTCAGTACATTTAAAACACGCCCTAATCAATTGATATTTTATTTGGAACTATATTAATTGTAACTGAACATCTCTTAAAATGGTCTTTGACAGAACGGAGAAGCACGTTTTCTGTGCCACTTCGTACCCCTTTCGCATTTTGCCACTTACAAAATTCCCTACATTCTTTCACAAATCTATCTTTTGATTTTAATGGAAATATGTCAATGGCTCTTGCTTCTTTTAATATATCGACCGAAGTTCCCATTATTTCCAATTTTTTTTTTCGTTTTAAGATCCATTACATCGATAGAAACTGACATTATCGTTAAAGAAAACACAACAATAACAATCAAAAAGAAGACCCTTCCTAGTAGAACAACTTATAGAGTAATAACCACACAAGATTTCATGTATTAGATTTTATTTAATTACAGGAAAACATGCATATAGAAGGATCACCATTAAAATATTATATATCACACTGCAAAAGACCCTTAGCAATCACGTTGACAAGATTCCAACATAGTATACGGATGTAATAAATTTATTTTTATAGAGAACTTTCTCAATTCGTCCTGTATTGCTATGGTGATTGGTTTCAAACACGTTTCCTAACACAACATTCACAATGTGGTGTGCTGTAAATGTAAAATGTGTATCTTTTAAAGAGATATAATTTACTAAAATAAAATCTAAGAATAGAAAGAAAACGATTCTGTTGTTTTCTTTCTGTTGCAGACGTTATTCTGCATGAAACTACATCATTCTTTATTGTTCCTTATAATTAAATATATTTATTTCTTACATAAAATACTCAAACTATATTGCTCTACGAAGATAATGAGCACTTGAACTTAACTCATAAGTAATGGATGGCTTAATGATAATGTTAAATTCTCCGTACTACTCATTCGACTGATTTCCTAAATTATTTGAACGACAAATGCAATCTATCCGTAATGTTTTAACGTAAATATAATATTATATGTCATGATAGATGCAAATTATGTGAAAAGGCTCCGTCCCTCGCTGTTGCCAAGCGAATAACATGTTTGTTTTTACACGCACATTTCAATTGTAATAAAAAATGCATGTTTAAATCAACAGCGGTTTAATTTCAAAATTTTAGTTTTTTTAATAAAGTCCACATATTACAGAAATTGCATTATAAAATGTGTGCTCTAAAAAATGGTCAAGGTGATTAGATGAGAATTGCTGGCTCGTTCTGTTTCACTCTATTAAAGCGAAACAAATACATGCATCGATAAAGACGCCCAATTTTATCTCATTTCCAAAAACTGTTTCTGCTTTTTAATTGATACAGGTAACTATGTCATTTTTAAAAGAGATGAACGAATACAGATTCGAATAATACGGGTCTGATAAATTTAAGTTTCTAGCAGGAATCGTCAAACAATCATATTTAAAAATAGCTTCTATACTTGCACAGGTTTTCTGTTTAGTATATATGAAAAAGAGGTTTATAGAAGAAACATAGCTTAGTATAGTATATTCTTCAACGAGCGTAAAATGAAAGCTATTACTCGTGTTTACGAGTGTTACGAGTGTACATGTTTACGAGACGACTGAGTTACTGAGTTACCAAGTTACTGAGACGAGCGACGTAGGAGCGTGTGTCGGAATTTCCACGAGAGAATAATAGCCATTTTAGGCGAGTAGAACCCTATACTTTCTCTGCGATATTCCAAATTTATGTTTTAAAAATACTAAATGAAAAAAAATTAAATTTTTTTTAAATAATGTTAATTTTTTAAATTTCATTGCATTTTTTACTTACTTAACTAAATATTTTGTAACATTAGCTACAAACAAATAAACAAAACAAGTATTACAAACATATATAGCCTAAATTTATTTTTAGAAAAGTTAAAGCAATGAAATATTGTTTTTAAATGTTACTTTTTGTGAAATTAGAACAATAGGTAATATTTATTATCGAGGGAGTTTGATTTGAGTCGATTTTATTTAAAATAGAATTACAATTAGAAAAATATATTTCTTTCCTTCGACGGGATGCATTATCAGATTACTTCGAATAGTGACATCCAGAGTTATCTATATCATATATCTATTAAATAAATATTTCATATACATTACATTGAATTTTCTTTTAGAGACAAAAATATCCGTAATCAATAAATATATTCACACTATATTAGGCATTTTTCCATTATATCCAAAAAGATGTGACATTTTCTCACAAACATTTAGAATGTGTTTTTTCACGATGTCGAAGTCCACTTGTCTGAATCAATCACAGGTAGATGTCAAAATGTTTATTCAAAGATTTCACTGAACACGGGCAGTGGGACTCACCTGTAGAAGATGGCAGCATTTCGGTCGAGTAATCTTCTATTTGTGGAATCAGAACGCACGCGTAAACCCCTTTCCGGTAATGTTCGCTCGAAATCCTTCCCGACATCATGTTTACTCTTTCAGAAAGGGAGGAGATTAAAGTCGCGGCTCGTTTATAAATCTCGTCCAAGATATGAAATGAGAAAAAAAATATAGAACCCGCGCCGTGTTTTTCTTGAGACTTTTCCTAGAATTACATTGGGAACAAATAAACTCACAGCTCGGAAAGACGGTAAAAGCAGAGAGGTATAGGAGGGACCGCGAAATTTCAATGGGGATAGTTTTCCGTTAGATATGGGCTCCACAAAGCCGCTCAGGTAATTCGTAATAGGTGATTTTTCCGTCTGATACTTACGAAGCGAATATATTTTGCAAAACAAAAGTGGCTACGAAAAATTTAATATCTTTCAGATATTCAAAGAAATCTGCTCGTTCTTGCTGTCAAGTATTACTATCGAATATTACGTCTATTACTACACCCTAATGTCTGTATTTTCTGTATCTTCCTAATGTCTGTATTTAGAGATTTTAAATGAAGTACTATATCGTTATATTTGTTAAATAATGTTGCTTGGACTGTTCCACATCTGGCAAATAAATATCATTTTAAATTGAGAAAAGTTTTGATGTTCTTCGATTTTCTATTATATTCTATTTCTGAAAACTTGATTTCCTCTAAGAGCGGATTAGGTGTAAAGGACGTTCACAATTTCGAGGTATTCTTAAGTATATTTTAACAGTTCCGATGATTGTTGATTATATTTTAATAAAAGATTGGATGTTTAAAGAAGCAACTGAAACGGAGATATTTCAAGAAAATGCAACTTCTCGAACCAATTTGTTCACCAATATTTTCTTATGAATTGGTAAAAATCTTACCCGCTCTTTTTCAAGCTTTCAAAATCAAAATTTGATGGAGTACCCATCTAAGATTGAAGACAAATATGTTATATTTACATTTATCTACTGTGTTAAACATTATGATGCAACAACACTAGTTATTTATGATACGAGTGCTAGAAGTATCATTTTATTTTGCGAGAAGGAAATGTTGCGACACGAAGTTGATAGACTGAGTGGCATAATCCTACGAACAAAATAAATCAACGTGTGACTTATACTATTTTTTGAACAGAATGTAACATAGCTATTTACATGCTTAAATTAAAATAAAATGAAAGTAATTGAGATCATTTGTAGCTGATGCGACCAGACGGAAGTATTTTGTTTTCTTTGTTGAATTCACAATTTTATCTAAACATTTGAGCACGGTCTCATTTTTAGCATTCGTGCTAAAGATTAAGTGGAGACATAAAGCAAAAATCTGAAATATTATATTTTTGGAATATTTACAATATCTATTTTATTCAAGTTTTCTAAACTGAATTGACTCTCTTAACATATGGATAAACTCTTAACATTTTTTATTTTCTTCCTTCATCTGCATATACAAAATGGAAGTCACTTTGGTTACGAGTTATATCTTTTAAACAAATTAATCTGGAAGGCTCTGGTTTTCAATCGAGAGAAGTTCTTTCTTTAATGTTGCTTGCCCTACAAACCTTTATCTTTTATGATTATCCACGCGATACGAGTTTGTTTACTTTTTAATTTGACAAGGTGACTGGTTTTATAGGATTAACTTTGTCACCGATTTACGAAAATTGACATTTTGTAACATTTTTTCTATTATCTTTGAAACTACTGAAGTGATAATCTTCAGTTTTAGGAGATTAATTGACTAAATAATACATAGTATCAAAATTAGTACGGCATGTTTTATAATTCAGGATTTATGCATTAATATGTGGATAATATAATGTAACAATTTTGTCTTTAACTTCAAATAAACTGTAAATTATAAAATACGTCTATTCAGGAGCTATAAATTTGCTTGTATTTACTTAAAACCTTTTCACTGAGCGTTTTGATAATTCACAGCTCGTGATTGAATCGTTTCTGAGATAATGAGCTAAATGTATAGGCAAATTTACATGGGAGAGAGAGGACTTTATGTCTACCCTTAACAAGGAAATGTTTGAAGCATCTGGAGCTTTTTTTTATATTCTGCTTTATTTGCAATTTGTTATTTTTGAATATTCGTCGAGTGCAATTGAACACAACCCCTGGTTTGCAAACAAACCAACCAGTTTCGGTTCTTTCAAAATATTATTTTTTGAATACTTGTGTAAACAGAAAATATAATACATCACACACATATAAGGAAAGTTAATGAGAAGAAACAGGATATGCTTGATTTTTTTCCATTCATTTCAAGCGTTAATCACGCTTATTACACTGATCTGCAGGTAGGAACCGGACGATTTCAAAAAGATGAAGAAAACTGAATGTGCCTCAATAGTAACATTAAATTCATATTTAATCTGTTTTAATAAATATATTGTCTTCATTTCCATCTTTTTTAGAACATCTACCACCATCCCCATTGTCCCACCAACCTCATTTTTATGGTGTTGTAACTCCTTTAGAACACCAATATTCCGCGAAGCATACATTACACTTATTCCTATCATATTCAGACGAACAAGTAAATATCTTATAAGAGAGAAACACACACATTTTTCTCTAACTCCATCCCTGATTTTTTTATAATAATTTAGCTTTAGAGCTCAATATCTCGAAATGAATGCCAATGGAATTGTATCACTATTAAAGTAACCCATGCAGTTAATTTTCCGTTAATTTCTATTATTTTATTTGTGGTTCTTCTTTGGGTAAATGTGATATATTTGCACTTTTCTTCGTTAATTCGTCTTCTCTAGAGGTTAAACAATTTGTGAATTTGCGCCAGGTAATTTTTCCATGTTGCTGTTGCAGTTTCTTGATTTTCATGAGAGACTAGCAGGGCTGTGTCATCTGCATAGGTTGTAGTGACATCTGGTAACTGAGACAAGTCAGAAATATACAATGTGTACAAGACTGGTCCAAAAATGCTGCTCTGTCGTATTCCTGTTAATATTGGATGGAACGAGGTTGTTTCATCATCGAATGTTCTTTGAAAAAGCTATCTAAAATGGAGTATTGAATTATGGTATAGAATGGATGACAGTAGACATTTTTCGATTTTGTACAGTTATCCTCGATGCTATGCTACAATTTTTTAACGTGGCGTCTCAGGTCACGCACGAAAAAGGGAGAGAGAAGACAGACTCTAATAGGAAGCTGTAGTGATGTTGCAGCTTCCTATTGAAGTCTGCCTTCCCTCTTATTTTCGCGCGACAGAGTCTTGAGACATCTTGAGACGTCACGTTAAATAATCGAAGTATACACTCTATTGAACGCTTGCGTTATATTTTGGTACGAGGCGGAAGAGAATAATACATTTTCTTTTAAATGCTTCATTGATGATGTCAACTATGCTATGAATTTGTTCTACTGCAGAATGCTGTCTTCTAAAACCAAACTGATAATTGGCAATTGGGTCATTTTCTTTGAGAATAGACACGTATGCGGATAAGTAGTAGCCTTTCAAATACTTCAGATATCGAGGGCAAAAAACTTAATGATATGTACGATGTAACTTCGTGTAGAGATATCCCGGGTTTTGGAATTACAAATATTTGTGCAAATTTCCACTGCAAATGGCAGTGTCCGTTGCGTATTCTTCTGTTAAAAATAGCTGTTACCAGGCCAATGCTTTAAACAGGTTTTTAAACATCGCCTCTGCTATACGGTCATTTCCACAAACCTTGTGTTTCGATAGTAATATCAGTGCTGCAGCGACATCTTTTGTTGAGCATGATTCAATTGTTAGCAACATTTGATGAGGACATTCCAGGAATTCGGTAAGTTCATATTCTTCTATAAGAAATGCTGAGGAGTATGGTTGAAATATTTTTGTAAAATAATTTGCAAATTCTTCTACATTATCTTTTTCCATTCAGATCCATCTTCCATTGATTTTAAAGAGGAATAAATTGTTTTTTAGTCATTTTTAATATCTTTGTAATTTTTGATTCAGAGTAATCCAGGGCTATTGAAGGTGTCAGCCTTTCTATTCGTTCCTTCATTTCCTCCGAATGAAATGTTGTAATTTTCTTATTTACTTGGCTGTCCGGGTGACGCCGCGTCCATAGCAAAGGTGCCGACGTTTCGGTCACCATTCTGCGACCTTCCTCAGGGCTTAATGTGGGGAAGGTTGCAGAATGGGGACCGAAACGTCGGCACCTTCGCCATGGACGCGGCGTCACTCGGACAGCCAAGTAAATACTGACTCCGGCCGCGGAAGCCTACGCTCTCACTTGTAATTTTCTTGTTAAATGGAGTGAAATACTGTTGTATTTGTTGGTCTTCCGCCTAATAAGTGTATTGATATGTTTTTATCAATACATATGATGACTGTCAATATGTCTGGAGAATAATAAGACGACAAATCAAAATTGTGTGGTATGTATGCGCCATTCCCTTTGAATTGAAGGTATCCAAGGTTTTTTGCCATGTGTTGGCCGGTATGTTGGATTTCCTGGGAATTTGCTATGAGTTTTAGTGCTGAAATAGCTCCGTGCAAAGCGTGACTCCCAGTAAGTAGTTTTTGAAAGTCGTGATCCCCAGAGATAACGGTTTGCACTGTAGTCTTCAGCAGCAATATCTCTCAGGCTGAGCATTTTCAAAAACTTAATGTGCTGATTAGTAGTTATCTTCCATTTTGGAAGGCAGTATATAGCTCAAATCATGAGGGTTTATATATCTTTTGCAGATATTCTTTAGCATTGCTTTCGTAAATATAACGTCTGACTTTTATTTTAATTAGTACTGCTGTGCCTCTATGAGCTGTTCTGTCTGGATTAGTTGTACAATATACAACGTAATTAGGTATATTCAGCAATATACAAGGTAATTAGGGAGCTTCTTAATAAAATGTGTTTCGGTCATTAACGGTATGTAACTGTTTTTTATGTAGAAGCACTTCTACAAACTCTCTAGAGTGTTGGAGAATCCCATATCTGAAACACACCTTCACACAATTTGCTGTTATCTACGAAATGAATCAAGGCAAATTTTTGTAACATTCTTAAAATCTTAGGATTAAGTATGTCTACTTCATAAACATAAAGATGACCGCGATGCGGTCGAAAATTTCTTCCACTAATTCTATAAAAACTATTAGGACATCATTTCATTTCATTGTTACACCACTACTAGCTTTTCTGCTTTTCGAATACCGTTTATAATTTTACTTTTTTTTACAAGATAATATATATTCTTCTCAATGTTAGAAACTGAATACCAAATCTCAAAGCAAACATATTATTGGTAGTAATATTGGAAACAAATCCTCCAAATCAATTCACATGCTTAAATATAAAGTATTTGTGTCCCTGAATAATAGTTCTTTAAAAATCTCTGAAGTGTCTACATAATTTATAATATCATGATTTTGGGAATTTTAATTGCTTAAAGGCATTTGACCTGGCCATATAGTATTTTAATTTTTATGTGTAACAATTACCTATTAAATGAAAAATAAAAATGTACGTATTTTTTAGAATGATAAAAGTGATATAGAAACGTCAAATGAGCATACATACGGTAAATTCAATATTCACAAAAATGCAGGAAAGGTATTGAATAATAAAGTTTGTTTAAAGAACACATAGGAAAACTAATAGAAATAATTCAAGTTTATTTCTTTTTGGACTGTAATTATGCTTAATAATTTTCCTACCTTATATTTATATTTTTAACATTCCCTTCCCATGTTACATATTGATTTCACAGCCACCTTTGTGTAAGCGCAGCCCCAAGGAAACTAGGCCAAGTTATGGAAACATCACATCCGATTTTATTCAGAACCGAATGAACTGGGCGCCTCAAATTCGCATCGGGCAGAAAATGAAAATTGACTCGAAAGGAGATTGCACAGCAGAGCGCTACAACATCGTGTTGGTCGGGTGGCCCGAGTCTTTTGTGCAACAAAATGAAGAAATGTTCAGGGAAAGAAAACGCCTGCCCTTATCTCTTCATTGAAAGGAACATCAATACGACGTGGAAGGCGCTGGGAGGCGAAGCGATGCAAGGCGAGGCGAAGCTCTGCGGCCCAAGGGCCCAGAGGAGAGGAAGGAAGAGGACAGAGGCAGCACACGGAGACACTGCCCCTCCCCTACCCTTCCCCTCTTCCCTCATCCCACTTACCCCATCGCGTTCCTTTGCTCAAGTTTACGTAAGCTGGCCGGCCTCCCATTCATCGGATGACTCTAAATCGAAAATCGATGCGGCGACTTAAATTAATATGCTCCATTATTAATGCGGACGAGTATATTTCTAGACAATTATCGTAAATTTGTGTACTGGAAGGAGCTCGCCGCGAAGGAGAGTTTGGGCGGACTGGTCATTAACCACAATGCCATTACGCCCGCGTGGTTGCTTCGAGACTTACGCGCAGCGGGCTGGCGAGCGGGGGGGGGGACGAGAAGGGCGAACTGTACAAAGGCCTTCGACCAGAACCCTGAGGGACACCGCTTCAGAACCAGCTCATGCTCCCACGTTCTACTGCAATTATAAATAACCGGTTTCTAAATTTTATCACGTGAAAGGTGCTCCACTTCCGTACCCAGCATGCGATACTTTGACAGATCATAACAAAACTGGAGTATTTATTGGTTATTTGATAACATTGGAGACCATAATAGCCTCTCGTGTAGTTTATGGACAACGCGTTGTCTATTTTGAAAATTAAGTACCAATTCAATTTTATATCGTAATTAGAGGTCTACATTGTAAGTAAATTCTAGGTACCTACTCTTGTTAACCTTGCAAGGGAGTACTTTAAATTACGTAAAAACTAAAATATTTGTTAACTAATTAAATAAATACAATTTTAGACGTTTCGCATTATTCTTTTAACACGAAGATTACATTTCTGCAAATGTCGTTCTGAGAGTGTCGCAACCTTGCACTGCGCTTTATTGCATTTCAATACTCTCCATCAAGCTTCAACAAACATTCTTTGCTCGTCTCTCGTCTCAACAACTTTTACATTAATTAATAATCTCAATTTGACATTGCTGACTTTGAAAATAAATATGAGAGAAAATAAGAAACGAAGTATGACTCTCACAGCTTCCTGCCCCGTTCTCTAGGCCTCTCGCCTTTCCCCACGTGTTCCTGCCCCCCCCTTCCCCCATCGGTCTTTCCTTCTCCCTTCTTAATCTATAACCTTCATACCACACACAATCTCAATAATGTGAGTTTGTCAATCCGATGCCTGTAAACTATTTGCAGTTGCCAGTCATGTGGTTAACTAATGGGACTAAACTGTGAATGGAATGCGTATCCAACACAGACATTCGTATAAGTGGCGAAACAAAGGCCAGAACGAATATCGAGGGCAGATTGCGAGAAATCGCGAGCGATAAACTGGCCGGCCAAGTATTCCGCTAAACCGCGGGCGTTGCATCGCTCGTGAGCGCCCAGCGGAGACCGGCGGCTGGCGCGGGGTGGGGGGGGGGGAGAGGGAGGGCAAAGCGCGCTGCTGACCTCGTGGCCGCGACGTGCGCGGAAAGCCGAGCGCGGTCGCCGCCCACTGCCCGCCCCCACGCCCACGCCCGCGCTGTCTCAGCGGAAACGCCGCGCCGCACCGCGCCGCCCGGCCGCTGCGCAGGTACAGCCCCGGGGCGAATCTCCTCGCTCCCTGGGCCACCCCACCCCTCCCCTGTCATACCCGTCCCTTCCCGTCCTGCCCCGTCCCTCCCTGCCATGGCGTTGCCCGCCACTACCCACCGTGCCCCTCGTCTCGCTCAGCGTGACCCCTTGCTCCGCGTCTTTCCTCCACCCCCCTGACCACTCCGGTCTCTCTGCCTCGCTCGCCGCCTCCCCTCGTCCCCTTCTTCTTCCACCAGGTTTCCCAAAGCCCACTCACGTTCTCCTCTCTCGTCAAGCTCCCATCGCATCGCATCGCATCGTCTCGCATCGCCTGTCCGGAGGCCTTTTCCCTTTCTGCTTCCCTTGTTCGTTTCGTTTCACGTGTTCCTTTCAAGATGCCTCCTCATTCCCTTCTTTTTCTCGCTCCTCCCCCTCACGAGATCACGTGTTCATCTTGTTTCCTCTAGTCCTTACTCACCCCTCGACCCTTTTCCCTTCCTCTCCCTTGTACGACTTTCTCTTATTTCTCCCTCTGCCTCCTCTGCCTCCTTTGCCTTCTCTGCCCCCAAGGCCTCCTACGCCCTGCTCGCCCCGCCTGCTCTCACCTCGTCATCTCGACAACTGCGAATCTTTCGGCATCTTTCCCGACTCGTCCATCTCGTAAGTCTCATTATTTTAACTACTAGCTCCGTCCTACCTCCGCCTCCTATCCCTTTGGCCTTGTTCGTTCTGTCGCTCCTCACCCCCATCCTTGTTCCCTTTGCCCTTTGCTCATTTTGTCGAGCCCTAGTACCTTAAGCCACCTTTCCCATCTCGTCTGACTGATTGCGATTGCTCAGCGCCAGTCTCGTCGTTTTCTCTGCAGCATTGCTTCTGTAGGGTTTGAGACCCGTCAGTATATTCATAGCTTCATCGAATTGAACCTACCTCTGAGTATAGAGAATAGAGTTTGCTCTAGACGTGCCGGTGCCAGCTGAGAGACGTACCTCGAGGAGAAAATCTCGCAAGCCATGTAGGTCGGCGCCGAAATTCACGTTCTAGTGTGGGAGGACAAGCACTGCACTTACGGGACTAATAAACGTAGCCGCTACATAATGATTTCACACATTTCCTTAGGGCTCCCGCACACGAGTTTTGCGTTTACGCGCGTTAAGTAACCGGAGCAAATTCCGCCTAAGTTGCGGTATTAATTGGCCGTTCTGCATAAGGTAGTATTAATCTATCACGCGCGTTACTTATAGCGCGTCAAACGCTCGTCAATGCAACGCTCGTGTAACACATGTCTTAAGGGTCCTTCGTAACATTATTTAAAATGTATTACTATTGTTATTAATAGTACTTTTATAGTACTTTAATAGTACTTTATACTAATATAAATGTTGTTATCAACGTTGTTAGTTGTATTAATGTTATTATTAATATTTGTATAATTAAAACCGCGCGTGTTTTTGTGTGTTGCAGTGTACATCGCGTACGACGACGACGGCGCGCCGGGGGCGTCGTCGGCGCCCGGGTGGCGGCCGGGCGGGCACAGCGCGGCGGCGGCCAAGGGGCGGGCGGCGTGGTCGCGCAGCGGGGGCGGCGCGGGGGCGGCGGGCGCGGCGTGCGCGGCCGCCGCCGCCGCCTACGCCGCCGCCTGGGCGGTGGCGCGGCTCGCCAGGGCGGCGGGCGGCGACGGGAGCTGATGGGCGCGCCGCCCGCGCCCGCGCCCGCGCCCCGCGCCCTGAGCGCGCGCCCCGCCCCGCGGCGAGGGCGAGGCCTAGCGGCGGCGGACGCCAACGCCAAGGGGGGGGGGGGGGGCGTGGCCCTCCTCAAGACTGGAAACGCAACACACCGCGGCGTTTGTTTAAGTGGTGCCAACAGGCTACGGCAACTCGTTTAGTGAACACGAGATGGGAATACGGGACGTGCGGCGTGCTAGACAGCAATCATTTAAATCGTCCTCAAAAAGTCCCCTGGTCATCAGACACAGCGCTTGGAATATCTGATACACTGCGACGCCTAGTTCTAGGGTGAGTTGACAACGTTTTAGTTAATAATAAGACCTTAGGGGATAAAAAAGATTATTGAAAAAACTAAATAAAATACTGCCCTGAAGGTCTTTCTTTAACGAACTAAATGTTGATAGCTCTAACAGGATCGAGCGTCTTTTGTGGATTCATTCAACCTGACGAGCCAACTGATCAAGTGAATCCTAAGTTTCCGAAATAGGGGTCAATGATTGTCCACTACACTTTGCGACCTCATCAGTAATTGCCTCACTCCAGCCAAGAAGGCCTTCGGAGTCCCCTGATTAGCAGCCATGGCACTTGTATTAATCACGTCTGCCTGGAGACCTGCCTCGAGTCCTTGATGGCAGTGCCAAAGTTTTTGTCGTCGAAATAGTATGTCTTTCTTCAAGGATAAAAAAGATGTTTTTAAATAATAAAATAAGTTATTGCCCTGAAGAAAGCGGTAGTATTACAATCAAAATGTTGACTGCCCCACCGAGCACACTGCAGTGTCTCTTGTAGGAACTAACAGTCGTCGCGGCTGCTTATCATGTGACTTCTTGATGACAAAGGGTTTGGAGCGGTAATCAATGTCTCCCCATTTAACACCGCGACCTACAGAATAAACACGTAACTACAGGTAATGATGTCTACAACTCCAAAAAGTCTCTCATCTGTAGCCATGAAGTAATATTGATTGTCCAGACACTCCGTGTCCAAAATAGAGATCCCAACTCTTCGATCGTCATTTTGCGACCTTCTACACAGAAAGAAAGTAAATTTTTGAAAAACGGAAATGAAAAATATTTTCTATGAAGGTGACAGGATGACGGCCAAGCATTTGTGAATTCTCCATAATACTGGAAGTCTCTAACAGATCTCTACACGATGGCTTCTGAATAGTGTATTCTTGTAGTTGTAGGCATGCGTACGAAGTCACGTGGTTACTTTCGATTGTTCTCGCGAAGGTTATTCAAACGTCTTATCCATCCTTGTCTTCCTTCTTCAGGACTAAAATGTGCTGAAGCGGGAGGCATGTAACTAGTTCACAGACAGACGAGAGCAATCAAGTTATTTATCGGGTCGCATTCCACGGGTCATATTATCATTCAACTGGTATTCCAACTGGTAAATTTGGGAGAACAACTGCCTGACTTTTTCAAATACAACTGAACAATCAATGCAATGTTTCCTGGAGTAAATACTGTGAAAAACGCAATTGGCTGCGTATTGTGCTTAGCACTGAAACCAGGGATGATTAAGTATTGCAGTGTGTAATTGTTGGTGGTTTTGTAACACAGACAACATTAGGAAAAGGGAACCGTACCAATAAAGTAATACATTACAAACTTTATGATCTGTGAAGAATTATATCAGATACATCTTCATGTGAAAACACCAAAGGTTCTGAAAATGAAGATTTATTCTCTTGATTACTGGTTATTTTCCTGTCTTCGGGAATTTTTGCTATTCGCGTATTCACAATTTGGTAATAAAGTTCATTGTACGAATATAATTGGAATTGCCACAAAGTAGCTGTTTGCACCACATAAATAAATATTATGTAATTATCCCACTTCGTTATGAATTTCTACTAAACTCCTGTTGTCGAAAGACGTCCATTTAATTAAAGTTGTTTCAGCAAAACAAACAGGTAAAATGCAATCCAATATTAATTACTATTGTTTGAGATAAATTAAAATCTCTCTCGAAATTGTATGAAAAATTGAAGCAATACTTCGCCAACTCATGTCCGTGTCTTACCTCTGTTGCCTAATCAGTGTATTTACGTAGAATTGCTCTTGAGCAAAGCTGGCGTCGAGGAAAGCCAGTCGCAAGTCCGCGACGTCAGATTAGCCCGACAGCCCCGTTCTACAGGCGTGTCTCCAGCACCAAGTCTCAATAATTTTGTTAGTCTCTTGCGTCCAACTTCCTTCGCGCCTGGACCCCCCAGACACCGCCTCCCCCCGCCCCGCCCCCGCCCCGCCCCCGCCGCCCCACGGGCGGGCCCGCTGCCCGACAATCGCTGCTGCTGCTGCCGCCGCCGCTGCCGCTGCCGTCGCTGCCATCGCCACCATCAGAGAGGACTGTTTTAGCAAGTGTTGATATGTGCTTCGTAACCCCGCCTGCCTCTTGCAAAATTTTCAAATAGACCAGGCGAGGGCGAATATTTGTAAAGGAAAAAATAAGGCAATTAGTGGAAGAAAATAACGAAAATAATATATTCTTTTGTGAGATAATGTTCCATAACTTTGTTGTGTGTGAAGAAGAGTGCCAATTCATTCGTTGACTTAACAAGTGGGAGACGAAGTAAAGATGTATACTAGAAACTAAAACGAAACCTTCATTCCTTATATAGTAGCTGAAACTGTAAATCGGTAGTGAATTTGGAAACGGGGATAACTTTAAGCGCATATCTAAACAAAAAGGGAATGTGGTGATAATTGACAGTGCGTGTTTATATACATAAAATTCTTAGTGGTGTACTGCAAAAGTGTGTGCATGAAGTTCAGTCGTGGGTTATTTTTTTCAGAGGGAATATACTGGTTGTCAGCATCAGATTTTATTTATTTCACACCTACTTAATGTCTTGACTTGAACTACAGATTTAGTATTATTGATGGTTCCATTTATTTGTTAAGCATACTTGTTTGTGCTATGAGTGTAACGGCCTCAGAACAATATTTACGAATTAGTTGAGTAATCATGGTCTTCCTGGAAAACGGAACTGGTATGACCCCATATGCGAATAGCGTGTATATGTCCTTTCAAAAAAAAGTACTGACAATTCTTGAAAGTGGTCAGTCTTTATCTGACCCTAGTATCTAGTTGAATGGTTTATAGGAACACTATTGTTATCTTGTATATTCCCTACAAAATTGTATTATTTTTTTGCGAGCGTCGTCATTGAGAACTTAATAGATATATTTAGCTTGAAGGCGTGGTACCCCAAAATATAGCTTAAAAATAAAAATAATATTTATACGCCAAAGTTTTTCATACATTCACAAATTTTGTCGACAATTATGTGTAGCTATACCATGTTCCGAACAATAACTATGTTTATTTCGAGAGCAAGTGTCGTGTGCAAATGAGAGGGCTATTACTAGTAAGATTGTCTGTTCTGTACTGTATTTGCCGTGCCACAGAGCTGTCATAAGGAGGACGGTTTCTATTTGGAACAAAATCATTTCATAGATGTGTTCCAAAGAGACTTACCATCTCCCTACCAATAATAAACACGAATACGTTTTTTTTCAAAGTTGTACATTTTTAATTTCGTCAGTAAACCTTCATTTTGCAAATAATGACTGAGAGAATTAAACTAAGTCCGCAAGTTCTACCAATACTTGTATAAAATTGTAAGCCCAAATATTTCATCGGTACTGCCAATATTTCCAATTTAGGTATTTAATATACTCGCCGATTAAGCCAGTGCAAACGTTACTGATAGATTCATAACAATATTTTGCTATTTCCCTCGCACTCTCTTGTTATGATTGCTCTGTGTGCGTACCGTCTTACCTTGCCAGTCGCACCAAAATGTATACATACGTATATAAATGTCCGCTTGTTGCTGTTTGTGATTGTTATCTTACCATAAGCCTTCTATAAACGGCTGTATCATATGACGTTACCATTTACGTTTTCCTTACGTCCTTGCGCCCTATTACCAAAACGGCCGAGCGGTTCAATTAATTGTTATACATAACATAAATTTGTATGTAACCGTGTATATAATGTTTAAACTGGGAAATATTTAAAACTTTTGGTGACGTGGTAAGGTACGAGAGGTACGGCTGTTTCATGGTGTACTCTGTGGCGCAATTAAAATGCCGAGGATGTGCGCAACAATTGGAGATATAGTATATTTTTTGCCAGTCGGATATTGCTTTGTATGAGGGAGACTGAGAGAAAGCTACGCAAGAAGGCATGATCAGACGTGGTGTCGTAGTTTTCGTACTGTGTGTGCTCCCCTAGGGGTAGAGGACAAGGTGAAATGTGTCCCGGGGCTCAGCAGCCCCGAAATGCAATTATAACAAAAACAAAATGTATCTCAACTAGCAAACCTCTCGTCCCAATAAAGTGACAATTGAAATTGCATGAGTGTGTTGCGTGTTTTTTTTTTTTTTTTTGTCTTTGCCTCTAGGGAAGAAGTTGCAAGAAGGTGCAAGAAGTTGCAAGAAGGTGCAAGAAGTTGCAAGATGAAAGTAGGCTGCGCCAGGTGAAATCAACGGTAGAGGTACACTGGTTGTGGTATTTACTGACATACATGTTTTTGTCATGTGACGTTAGTCATGGATCTTCCATGTACATGTACATTTCATAGTTTACTCTCTATTTACACATTCATTATTGTGTTTTATAAGGAAACATTATCTAATCACCTACATTAACATTCATTTTTTTGCTCGTTTCCCTTTTTGAGATACTAAGTTCGTACAGCGACCACGGTAATTAACATTGGTTTTGTAACTTTGGGGTAACCAGCGACACACGCATACGGATACACAAACATTCATGCTCTGGGGCGGGACCGCAACCCTTCAAGTACAAGGCAGGTAGTGTCCTTCAGTCTTAGCGGTCTCGGCTACCTGGGTCGCTTTACTGTTTTATTTTTTATTATTATTGTTATTGTTATTATTATATATTATTTCTTTCATATATATATATATATGTATATGTATGTGTGTGTGTGTGTGTTTCATAAGGAAATATTTTTAGAAAATTGAAAAGTTGCAGAATGTACACGATTCATTTTACTGTAAACACATCACACTGGTTACCTTGAATATAATCTCAAGTGCATTTTTTTCCCTCGTGAACACTTTATTTTCACATACATCTTATGAAAAGCTTACATGGTTAATAAATATAAGATATTCATTTTAATATTTGAGTCATTTATTTTTATAATAATTAATTCGCATTCCATGTAATGTCTGACGAAAAGAAAATAACTCCCTCCAATATACAGTGCTATATTTGACTTGGAGAACGAAAAGATAAGCATTTGATTCTGCGATAGGAGGGGAAATAGTGAACAGAAATAGATATGGCGGAATATATGAGATTCGGGTTCGATAGTTCTTTTCGATATCTTTAACGTTTTGGTGCATCCTCGTTACCCCACTGGAAACGTT
Source organism: Gryllus longicercus (assembly GCA_038098605.1). NCBI lineage: Eukaryota > Metazoa > Arthropoda > Insecta > Orthoptera > Gryllidae > Gryllus > Gryllus longicercus. Next base: position 36,611 of record JAZDUA010001227.1, read on the forward strand.
CGCAAGTTGTGATAGAACTATATGAAGAATGACTTCACCAGAATTAATTCACATAATTTTATTTGCAGTCGCAATAGAAAATTGATCTTTAATCCAGTCACTCCGCAAGTGACGTTTTTGGAAGAATAAAATTACATTTAACACGTACAGACAATCTCAACGTCTTCTTTCTGGATCATAGGGGAAAATCACGATCGACATAGACATAGATTAGAGATTTAGTTTGGACAGAAAGACATCGACATCTTTTACCATGTAGAAACACATTCACACACAATCAAGTCACACTTCTTATTACGTTTGCGAAGAAGCAAGACTACGCTTGAAACATTCAAGCGGCCATCCTAGCACTTGCTCTCGGTATTACAAAAGAAACTAGTCCATAACCGTGGTATAGATGGGTAAATGTTCGAGAAGGAGGCATCTCCGACATTCTTCATATTGTGGTGGCACAATCACAAACTCGCTGAACATTTCTTTACGAGTCTGAGAAGAGCCTCGCCAGAAATGAACGAGCGCAGACGTCACTTTGAGGAGACACGCCCACAAACGCACCGGGCGATTTCGCGAACAGCGCTAAGACGGGGAAAAGCCTCTTCCAGAGGCGCACGCGTCGAAAAGCTAATCTCAAATCAACGCGCACAGCGCGGAAACGGCCCGCGAGGAAAACAGTAATTACTCGTAGCTTTTCCGTCCGCGAGATGGCTCTGCCGTTCCAATGCCTCTTCCCTTTGATCTCGAGGCGGGGTGTGGCGGGGGCGTGGCGAGGAGAGGATACGGGAGCATGTGTGGCGCGCTGGGGGTGGGGTCGGAGGGCGAGGGGAGGGGAAGGGTGGCTCCCCAGAGTTTGTTCCGTGCTCGCGCGTATCGAGGAGCCGGAATCAATCTAGGGGCGGCACGTGCTGCAACTGTACATGACGTTATTTCGGCGTCGCCCCTCCCAGCCCCACCCCGCCCCTATCTTTGGTTTCTACACGACCTGGCTTAGCATGCCCGCTGCGGCCTCAGGCCCGCGCCCCGCCCCGGCCCAGTGCAGCGCCTTCGCGCCCCCCGTCCCCCCCGCCCCCCCTCCGGCCGGGACGCGTCCCCAGACGAGGGCGATGCGGGGCGAGGCCACGGGGCAGAGCGGGGGCGGAAGAGCGAGGCGAGAGAAGGACGGCGGTTCGTGGGTTATAAGGGGGTCGGGGGGCTGGAATGCGAGAAGGGATGTTAGGGCGAAGCGGGGTCGGCATGGGTGCAGAGTGAGCAATTCGGAGGTGAGAGAGAATGAAATAAGGGGACTATGCTTAGAGACGGGGAGGGGACAGGGTGAGACGGAGAGGGGAGGGAGAAAAAGAGAACGAAATGAGAAGAGGAAGTGGAGCGACAGGGAGAAATGGAGAATGGGAGAACGAGGGGAGGTCAGGAGGCTAAAGTGTGGGCGCTGGAGTGAGGAAGAACGAGAGCAGAATAGAGGGCGAGAGAGCGAGACGGTGCGGGAGGACGAGGAAGAGGGCGAGAGGGGGTGACCTGGAAGAAGGGGAAGTCGGGGAGGGTGGGAAGTTTGTTGGAAGGAGTGGCACGTGCGAGTAGGCAAACGTAAGCACTAAATGGCGACTGCTCTTCGCTTTGGGAGGCTTCTCCATGTGAAAACTCACTCACTATGTTCAGATAGCTATTTGCTTTTTCCAAATGTGGAGCTAGATATGCCAAAATGTTAGCATTTAAAATCTGGTGAGATGGAGGGTGTTGTAGTGATTCGGTTAACTCTTGATATACAACAGATTGTATCGAGTAAGAAAGAACAAACACGATAACGTGTAGCTTATCTGAACAGCTTTTGAATGTGATTGTAAGTTTCTAACAAGTAATACATCTATACAATATAACATGTGTCCCATCTTTTTTCTCTCAATTTAACATAGTTATTTGTTAATTGGTGTCCTTGTGAAGTTCACCTAGCCAGGAGACGAAATGTGATGTCAAAAATAATCAGAATGATTGTAATACAGATACATATCGAATAGAATATCCTAAGAACCGTGCGAAGTAAATTGTTGTCAAATTGAAGTAAGTTCAATGAGATGTAGATTATTTATTGAAATACAATCACATTTGTAAGAGAAAGATAGGCATGAAATAGATAACAAATATAAAAGACAATCTATAATTTCTTAGAAAAATACATTATTTTCTCCCTTAAAAGCTGTTCGCGGGTTGATCACCGAACAAAAAGGAAATGGACATAATGTTGGCATATTTAATGGAGTATTTACTTTCACAATGCGTGTTATGTTCAGAAATAAGAAGGAATAACAAATAACAATAGTTTATTTTCTGTTTGCAAATAACAAAATCCAATTCGTAATAAAAAACAATCAATACTAAGGATACAAATACAAAGTCCAAAGCACAGTCATAGTAACCAGAAGATCTCTATCCAGTTCACCATCTCTCCGATAGAATCACCAGCCCGCGACTCAGTTCAACTTAGGCAGTAAGCAATGATTACGGCAATCGCTCTCTCAACACAATTACTGTACATCTCTGGCGTGATGCTCGCTGGCCGTATATACCCACCGGCGAAGACTCGCTCACACATCTCGCTGCTCGCACGCAGTCGATAAACTCACCTCACCTCCCGGACAGTTGCTTTTGGTTCATCGCTCGCCGGTTACTGCACAGATGGCGCGCTGTCTCTTCTCCTTCTTCTTTCATTTGCCACCCGCACAGAACAATCCACTCAATATACCAACAGCAGTATTATTACAATTATATATAGTATACACAAGGAGCGATAACTGCGCTCGTGAAAACTGTTTAAAGGATTGGTTGCCTCCGTAGCTTCGGTGTTAGAGCAGCTGAGCGTAAACCAAAAGGCCCGGTCGGGGCAGCCAAGTCTGTGAGTAAATTTAATCAATAGTATTAAAATAATTACAACTGGGATTCGCCGATAACATCCATACGTGCAGATAAATCTCAGCACGGTGAGAGGTAATGTAGTGAATATTATTCTAAGGTGCACCATGATGTATTACACGTCCACTTTACAGTTGCAGACCGATCGCGGCGAACTGTTTACATGAGGTCACCGCCGACAGAATGAGAATCGTACGTTTACAGTAGATACTGATCGATTAGATATGATATAGCGGGCGTTAGGGAGATATAGGTCTGCTCATAGCAGTGGGCGGCAAAATAGAAGCGTGTCTAAACATAACTATTGTATAATAGATATGTGTAAAGGAGAAATACAAATATTTTGCTTTCCTTTTATGAACAACGTGTATTTTCAATGACAATGTGTATTGTACTGCAACGGTGTCCGTAGGTAGGTATTTCTAATGGTATTAATAAGAGAGAATAATATGGCGATGAGTTAAATCTACTGCCTAGAACAAATTTTCTTCAATTTTAATATTTTTTAATGATATTCATAAAATATTTATCCTGTTCATGAACTATGTGTCATTTTATCGATATTTTAAGTATTTAATGCAACAAAGAGTCAATACAGTTGTAATAAAGTACTATGTAATATTTTTGAATACTGCTTTGTCAACTTGAAACATTCACATCGCAAAAGTGATGATAATTCTAATTAACAATAAATTATGTGTTGCTTATGTTATCTGATTTAATCATATGAGAGTAAAATGTTAAATGTAAAATACATTGCAGTACATTGCCCAACAAGTCAAAAACATTACGTTTAGCTTATTTCAATAAGAAATAATATCCTTGTAAAACACAAAAAATTTAATTATTTCCATATTTTGATATATTAGGCTCTATAAATTACGCTCTATAAATCACTGGTATAAGTTTAAGAGGGTAGTGAATAGGGTAACAAACGTAAATAAACTTTTTTGTACATCAATTCAGACTCTTGGTGCGATGCATTTTAATTTTGCCTTTACTCCTACGTCCAGACCTTCTCATAAACCTCTTTTAAGGCTGCACATACACTTGAGTGAGCCCCAACGTTCAAATCCCCACCAGGGCCCGATAGGTTCCGTGGACAGTTGGACGCTCTGCCATAGCGAACTGGGAGCGCCACCAGCGTCACCAGGTAGGTGCTAAGTGTAGACCACGTGATTGAACCGTCCTTACTTAATGCTCACTTTGATTCACTCTCGACCGCCTACTACCCCGAACGAGCGTTCTCGTGTTAAGCATAAATATGCCCATCCAGTGCTCGAGACGGCTTTTACACTTGTGTCGTTGCCATAAAAATTAATTCAAATATTTGGCATTTGTATGTTGCCCTCAATAAATTTGGTCATGGTTCATAATTTAACACGGAATGATCATTTTAAAACAAATGACGTAAATTGAAAGGCGACAGATTTTAAAAGTTTTTTGAGAAGTCTGCCTATTCTCCAAAAGAGCTCCACTTTTTCTTTAAATCTCTTAGTTTCGTACCTTCGGCAACTGCTTCCATACACTTGCAGCTCATTCCTCAGTGCACACGCCACCCAAAGGCGCACACCTCCGCCGCCGTCGCTCATCACCGCGCGAGCCCCACCAAGCGGTAGCGCCCCCCCCCCTCCCCATCCGAAAGGTGAAGGGGGGGGGGAAGCGGCGAGGCTCGCTTGTTTCCAAACAACAGACTGCGGGAAGTTGGCCCCTCCGCGCCACCGGGTCGCGGCGCGCTCGTCCGCTTGTTGTCCCCGCTCCTCCGACCCCTTCCCCCAACCCCCACCCCCGCCGGCCTGCCCAGGGCGGCGCCCGCGGAGCAGGGCAACCTGCTTCAGACACGACAGTTGCTGCTCCTGCCGCCTGGTTATCCTGCTCGTTACGGGAGTTCGGGAGCAGTGCGATCTCGCTCTCCGCCGCCCGCGTGGCCCCCACGCCGAAAGAGAGCGCCCGGTTCACTCCCATCCCTCTGCGGTGCGAGACGAAATGGGGCCGCTCCCAGGTTGCGCTCGAAATGCTACTTTCCACGCCTTTCCGGCCAATAATCTTTGAAATTTATAAGCAAGTTTCAAGAAAAGTAAATAAAATGTGTCAGTACTTTCCCGCTATATATAACCTTTGTGAATTCCGTAGTGGTAGCAGATATCTTGTGGTAATCCATGGTATTGTAAATGAAATAATCTCCACAAAAGTTTTTAATAGTTTTATTAACAATTTTCCATAGTTAACTTTCGGGAATAAATTTTCCCATCCTCAGTGGATCTCTAGCAAAATGGAGAAAAGAAACAAACATAAGTTGAACAGTAAGTTATTTTCTTTTCTTTTTGTACTTATATGATATTATTTATTTTTCCACTATATTCACAGTACTCCCCCCCCCGTTTTGTGTTCAACTTATGTTTGTTTCATTTCTCCATTTTGCTAGAGATCCATTGAGGATGGGAAAATTCATTCCCGAAAGTTAACTATGGAAAATTGTTAATAAAACTATTAAAAACTTTTGTGGAGATTATTTCATTTACAATAACCTTTGTGAATTGATAGACTCAATACCGCGGATGACTCTTGGGTAGCGTTCTAGCTTCCCGTGGTGTGGTTCTGGGTTCGATTTCCGGTCAAGGCAAAAATAGAGTTGTAGCTTTCCTTGAAAATATTCTCAGTTTCTATAGCTGTGCGACGAAGGAAATATAAGAGAGGCGGGTCTTGCTAGTTGCGGTGAGGGGAATACGTCATGTTCGCCATAAGTCGCTCTTATTCCAAAGCATGGGTATTGAAGTTAGGCCCAGTCCTGGGGGACGGCGTTAGCTGGATAGCGAAATCGGACTATCGACCCAAAATGACAAATATATTACCGTTGGAATATGGTTGTTTCGTATAACCATAGTAGCAATCTGGCCTAGACACTTGCCCACATGTATGATATTCATGACCGATATCTAATTCGGTGTTTGGCCTCCGCTATTGACTTCGTATTGCCATGCGACTGCCCAACCCATAATTTGCAATGCCAAAATATGGTCTTACCGAACATTTATTTAGGAAAAAATAAAATAACAGAAAGAAAATTCACAGAAGTTAATATTGAATCTGTCTTATATAAATATCGGGTTATGAAAGAAATCTAAATTAAGTAATTGTATTTATGTATTAAAGTATCTTCTGGTAACTTCTTTTTGCTTCTGGCAAATCGAACATCCCCGAACAAGAATCACAAATTCTTTGCACTAATATATATTACAAGGATATTCTTACACTTTTTTCTTTCTTTCTTTTTTCTTTCTTTCATTCTCTTTCTTTTTTTATATAGACACAACATTGTGTTCTTGGATTAATTTTAATCTTGTTTGTCCCTGAAACAAACTTTGGACTAATGTACAAAAATAAAAGAACCATTTGTGACGAAGTTAAATTTTAAGTTCAACCCAGCTCAACCTCGCTCATTCAAACTAGGAAAGAGGAATGCCTTCTTACGAGTTCTTTCACTTTTGTTCCCCAATCCCGCAGCGTTGGGTATAGATTCATGAAATGATGCAGGTTAAGGGATAAGACCCCGTGAATCTTGAATATTTTATAGTTAAATTAATTTTTTACTCCGTCAATATATTTGAGTTCTACATTTCTACTTGTCCAAAGTTTTCAAATCGAGAAAATTTTTATCTATGCCCGACCATAAACGAAATATTCTTGGCTAATGAGTAGCACCGCAGACATCCTAGTGATGAGACTCAGAGTTGAACTTCTAAACTTGCCCCATTACCTTCGTAACGAGGATGTCTGTAGGCTCATTTCGGTATTTTCTTCGTCAAGGTATCTCGCATGCCCATTAATTAGAAATAAGTACTAAGATTGGCCCATTCTATCTGTCTCTTCTTCAGTTGTCATTTCTATTCCATCGATCTCTTCCTTAAACCAGGGAAAAAATGATAATAAATGTTTTTGGGATTGTAGAACGTAATACGGTGAAAACGGCTTGCCTCCCAGTCAAAAATGAAGTCATTCAAGTGGTTAGGCTGAATAACACGCTATCGGAAACACGCCACTATTAAAGGCAATAATAATTATTATAATTATAATTATAAGTGTAAGTATAAGTACAGTGTAAGATACTGTAAGACACTGGTTCAATTCGTGATGGGCAGATAATTCTTTGAACAGTTGTAACATTATTACATATACCATTGTAACATACATATAACATTGTCACATTATTTCTGCTAAATCAGAAGCTATGGGATTGCAACGGTAGTTAACAATTGCAAAACTTGCGGCGGCGATGGTGTAACCGGACTGTTGTACCCAAGTTGGTGGGTTCAAACCCGATCGAAGCCGTGGATTTTTAAGGGCGAAAAAAATCCTTCGTACGCCTTCCTTCGGAGGGGAAGTAAAGCCGGCTGTCCCATGTTAGTAGATTTACTTGCATGTAAAAGATCCTCAAGCCTAAATGACGCCTCTGAGCTAAATTCAAATCGCTTGTTTCGTCGCCCAAGAAATACCTCCTTTCTCCGCTACGTGAAAGGAGCGTAGCGAAATTTGCGTGGTCAGACGGAAGAGCAGGCCTAATGGCCTGAGTCTCGCCACGTAAAATAAGGCATTAATTCAATTCAATTCAATTCAAAACTGCCACATTCTCATGTGATTGTTTAAACTTACAACTGTGACCTGACGTTGTAATGTAAAATTATAATTATTAAAATATTATTTTTATTATTGCTATTATAATGACTGTTGTAGATTTCCTATACCATGTATTTGCGTGATGTACGCTCGCACATCATATCTACAGTACCAACCTAGATATATTCGACCGGTAAGTAATGTTAGTAGTAAAATGCAACATCCCTAATGTTGGTACATTGAATCAATCTACCCTTATACAGATGAAACACTGCATGTTGAAAGAAATGTTCAAAGCGCTCTCCTCCATTCTGAATACTACCTTCACTTGATTTCGTGACGAATGCCCTCAAAATGTCTAATGAAGTGCGTTAAATGAAGATGCCAAATAGGAATTCAGGCAGTAGGGAAATACAACACAGACGTTATCTTTTCTGCAAGTGTCAAATACTGTAAAGGGTTTGTAATATTTTGCGAATTCCTAAAAATTTTATATGCATAAGTTATCAATTGAATAAACCAAGAAAACATTGAGAAAAGACGTGTAAACTTCAATCGTACTTTCAAAAGACATTTTAATGTCATTGCTAATAACGTGACTAATAATGATGCTTCATAACTAGATTAGGTAATTAAGAGATCTACCGAGTGTGCTGCAATTAGTAAATCGGCGGGGGAAATTCACGAAATGGATTTGTAATGACAAAGTAATAAAGGTATCCGAATAACAGAGACTGTAATCCCAGGGAGATTAACGCATCCGCCATCAATTACAAAATAAAAAACTGTATACGAGGTTCAATGCAATCGCATTCAATGTGATAACTAGGGAGTAAATTGTGTTTCTAAACGTTTAAGCGGAAACTCGAGAATTCGTCAATAAAGGAGACAAGATATATTACATAATCATTAATGATAATCCGAAACAAAGTTTTCCTTCACTAAATCTACATACTCCTAGAAGATTAATATTAAGTCATATGCCTATCCAAGACTTCTATTTCAGTATATAGAGATTTTTTATTTGATACTAGCATAGACTGAATATATTTTTCTTTTAGAAACTTATTTTAAAACTCAATAGGATGTAACTTAATGAGGATGTAACACATTATAAATCTGCCATTTAATATGAAAATACTGAAGACATTTACTGTTCCACTTAATGTCGTTTACAAGAGTGTTTATCAAACCGAAATATAATTGTTTGTATGCATATAAGAGTCCAGTGATATAGTGATAGAAAAGATAACTAAGGTAAATATAAATAACATATTAAATGGAAGTATTCACAGAATTTGTCACATTAAAAACTACTTTTGAATCAATACGCTATGTTTTCGTATATCTGTTCGTCTTTCGTTTTTCATTTCTCGTCGTTCGTCCTTCGTCGTCCGTCGTTCGTCACTAGACGTTCGTCGGTCGTCGTTTGTCAATCGGGCTTCATTCGTCCCTCGTCGTTCGTCGCTCGACGTTCGTCGTTCATCGTTCGTCACTCCTCATTCCTCGTTCATCGTTCATCGTACATCGTTCTTCCTTCGTCGCTCGACGTTCGTTTATATTTCGATTTTTTATGATTTTCGAATTTTTGGTTTTCAAATTTATGTTTTAAGAATTTTTAACTTTTTCGAAATTTGTTTAATTATTTGAAAATTTAAACATTACAAATTCTCCCATTTTTCAACCTACATATATTTCGAAATTTATATCTTTTTTTATCGTTTTAGTTTTCGTTTTTTACACTTTATGTGCTTTTTAGCTTTAGTCTTTCGTCGTTCAGCGTTCGTCGTTCAATGATCGTCGCACGGAGCTAATCTCTCGTCGCTCGTCGTTTGTCTTTCGTCGTTTATCATTCGTCGTTCGTTTGTTTTAAATTTGTATATTTTTCAAGTTTTTATATTTTGTAAATTTTATAATTTTCAAATATCTACACATTTTATTTTTTGAATGTTCCTATTTTTTAATTTTTGTATTTTTCCGCATTTTGATTATCCCCTTTTTGGATTTCTAGCCTTTCGTCTTTCGCAGTTTGTTGCTCGTCAGTCATCGATCGACTTTCGTTGTACATTGTTCCTGTTTCGTCGTTCGTCTTTCGTCGTTTATTTTTGAACTTTTATATTTTTCAAATTTTTATATTTTCCAAAAATTTGTAATTTTAAATTTTTATATTTTTCGAGTTTTTATATATTTGAATTTTTAAATTTTCGAATTTTTATATTTTTTCTAATTATTATATTTTTCGACTTTATATTTTTTCGAATTTCTTATTTTTCGTTTTTTCGCATTTTTAAATTTTTCGTTTCTTTAACTACTTGTATTTTGGGGATTTATTCGTTCTTCTACATTCGTTCGTCGATCAACACTAATTGTTCGTATATTGACTTACGTGGTTCATGGTTCGTCTTTGGTCGTTCGTCTTTCATCTTCCATCGCTCGTCGCTCATCGCTCATCCTTTGTGTTGTCACTCGTCTTCGACGTTCGTTTTGAGTCTTACGTCGTTCGTCGTTTGTCGCTCCTCGATCGACACTGATTGCTCGTCTTTGTCGTCTGTTGTACGTCCTTCGTGGTTCGTTTATATTATATAAATTTTTCTTTTCTTGAATTTTACATTTTTGAATTTTTATATTTTTGAATTTGTATATTTTTCAATTTTTATATTTTTCGAATTTTTATATTTTTTAAGTTTTTTAATTTTTATATTTTCAATTTTCTATATTTTCGAATTTTATATTTTTAAATTTTTAAATTTTTCAAGTTTTCATATTTTTCGAATTTGTATACTTATCGAAATTTTATATTTTTTGAATTTTTATATTTGTTGAATTTTCATAGTGTTCAATTTTTATATATTTCGAATTTCTATATTTTTCGAATTTTTATATTTTCGAATTTTATATTTTTGAATTTTTATATTTTTCAATTTTTCATATTTTCAAATTTTTATATTTTTTGAATTTTATAAGTTTTTGAATTTTCATATTTTTTCAATTTTTATATATTTCAAATTTTTATATTTTTCGAATTTTATTATTTTTCAATTTTTATTTTATTCGAATTCTAATATTATTCGAATTCCTTATTTTTCGTTTTAAAGCATTTTTAGATTCTTGGTTTCTTTAACTATTTTTTTCTGGGATTTATTCTTTCGTCTATATTCGTACGTCGCGATGGTGTAACGGTTAGCGTACTAGGCTGTTTACCCAAGTTACCGGGTTCAAATCCGATCGAAGCTGTGGATTTTTAAGGGCGAAAAAATCCGTCGTACGTCTTCCTTCGGAGGGGAAGTAAAGCCGGCTGTCCCATGTTCGTAGATTTACTTGCATGTAAAAGATGCCCAGGCCTAAATGACGCCTCTGGGCTAAATTCAAATCGCCTGTTTCTCGTCCAAGAAATACCTTCCTTCTCTGCTAGATGAAAGGAGCGTAGCGAAATTTGCGTGGTCAGACGGAAGAGCAGGCCTGATGGCCCGAGTCTCGCCACGTAAAATAAGGAAAATTCAATTAAATTCGTTCGTCGATCAACACTCATTGTTCGTCAATTGTCTTTCAACTTTCATGGTAGTTCAACGTTCGTCTTTCGTCTTATGTCGCTCGTTGTTCGTCGCTTATCGCTCATTTGTCGTTCGTGTTTCGACGTTTGTTTTTCGTCATACGTCGATTGTCGTTTGTCGCTTCTCGATCATCACTCGTGGATCGTCGGTGATAGTGTGGCGTCTTTGCCGGGGCAAATAAATACAGACGTGAACGGCTTGTAAATATTTAGCATTTATTAGAAGAACGATACTCCGACACCAAAACACTATATACAATATTTACAATTGAAGTTAACCGTTACAAGAAGGAACTTTCCCTGGTTACCACCACCGCTGGCCCGATAATTAATTACCATCCCCGGTGTGATGCACCAGTACCTTACGCGTGCATACATACGAGTATGCCGCACCTGCTGTCACGACGTAGCACGCCGGCTTCGATTCCCCGCCTCGGTAGCCTATGCATTACCATGCAACGCCGCGCACAACCCTCACGACGCCCTACCGACGCGCTCACCTCTGAAGACTCAAGAATAGAAGACCGCTCTCAAGTCGGATTCTGCTTATATAGCCTGTGGCAGGTTGACGGAAGCGCGTCACCCGCAGTGACCGCCGGGGTTTCCAAACCTGCACCCACGACCCGCATTCCTATGTGCAGCCCCGCGTCACTTCCGCCAGGGCTGTCCAAATGGCTACTATAGTACGTTTGTACTGGCGACAGATATGACGCCACAAACTCCTCTATACCCCCCCGGGAATTTTCGTCGCAGTTGCAATCAACACAGAAGGAAAATTCCACAAGTGTGAAAGTCCTAGGCCGATCGGCTCACATTATATACAACTGCGCCTGACCTGGCTAATTACACAGATAAAGAACAAACAGAGAATGCCCTACTAACCTACCCCATTGACATATTTTTACTCTACATTGTACATTGTACTTGAAATATTAAAAATCTTGCCGTACGGTCGGTCCCTCTTATGCATTGTTACGAATTTTCAGCCTGGTGTGGTAACCTCTAATAACCATAGTATGTTCCTTTCCCTTTTACAACCAAATTCTTAAATTAAATTAATTTTGTACAATACACTCACTACCAAAATGACACATACAATATCACCAATATAGCCACAAACATTACATCAAAACATTCAAAATCATATACAGTTCTATACACACAACTGACACACTGAATTACAAAACCCTATACATTGATAAAAGCACAAAAAAAACAACAATAAACTAACATTTATCCTGTTTTACATTTAAAACCACATACAGTGATACACTTAATATGAAACAAATAAACAATTTTTACATTTCTCTCTTGAAGGATTGTACAAAGTTTTTCTTCTTGCCAGAATGAATATAAATGAATACAAAAGTTCATGATATTTGCTGGAACTATTCTTCCGAAGGCTTCTTGGGAAAAGTTTACTCAATCTTGACACAACACAACAAACATCACATTCACTTATACATCATTCTTCTTGCACTATTTGTTTTGCACTGTGTTCCAGTGTTTTCGGCGCACACGTATCGGCATTGCCGGGTGCAGTGTGCCCCTCTGCAACATCGGACACTGTCTGGCGCTCATTTTCAAACACCCTACTGAGAATATCAGCATTTACATTTAATATCCCTTTCCTATGGCTTATGCTAATGTTGTAATGCTGAATCGCCAAAGACCACCTAAGCAATCTAGGATTATTCCCAGCATTCTGTTGTAACCAGACTAACGGGTTATGATCCGTTTCTATCTTTAGCAAAACATTACCGTCTAAATAGTAACGCAACTTCCCTAAACCCCAAATTAAAGCAGCACACTCTTTCTCCGTGGTGCTCCATTTTAATTCCCCGTCTGAGAATTTCTTACTGAGAAAAAGAATCGGATTTTCATTTCCTTCCTGATCTAACTGTGATAACACAATGGCTGCTCCCCTAAGTGCCGCATCACATTGCAGTAAAAATGGCTTACTAAAATCAGGTGCATGAGTGACTGCCCCCTGACACAGTGCGTCGCGAAGCTGTACAAACGAGTTTTCGCACTCTTCCGACCACCGGATTTTGCCTTGCCTATGTGTTCCCCTCAATAGATCAGTGAGCGCCGCTGATTTCTCCGAGAAATTTCTGATGAACCGTTTATAATATGATATCAGACCTATAAATTTCCGGATTTCCTTTTTTGTCGTAGGCCGTGGATATTCCTTTATTACTTGCACTTTGGCTTCATTTGGTCTCATCAGACCACTACCAATCTCGTATCCTAAGAACGTAACCGATTTCCTAGCGAACTTACATTTCGCCGGTTGCACGCGTAAATTGGCCTCACGTAACTTTTGGAATACGATTCTGAGATGTTTGCAGTGATCATCCCAGTTGTCGCTAAAGATTGCAATGTCATCCATATATGGGACGGCGAACTCCGCGCAATCTTTCAGTAATGCCTCCATAAGCTTACTGCAAACATATGGTGCATTTTTGATGCCGAAAGGCATCCTGAGGGGTTTATAAGACCCGAATTTCGTCGTAAAGGTGGCATACCGTTGTGCGCGCTCGCTCATTTGGATCTGCCAAAATCCTTTACATAAGTCCGTTGTGGTTATGATTTTGGCCCTCGCAACTGTTTCAATTCGCTCGGCTAAACTCGGAAGCGGGAAATATTCCGTACGAATAACCTGATTTAACTTGCGGTAGTCAATACATGGCCTGGGTTTTTTTCCGGGTGCTTCCACCAAAATCATAGGGGATGTGAAATCAGAATCCGAAGGCTCGATGATACCATCCCTTAGCATTTTCGCGATTTCTTCCTGGAGGATTTTTGTTTGGCGATGTGACGTGCGATACGGAGCGCTCCTCACCCTTGCATTTTCGTCCAGCAACTCGATGTCCATCTGAACGTTTTTAGTGAGCCCGGGCCTATCAGAAAAGATGTCCCTAAACTCAATTACAAGTTCTCTCAGCCTTTCACTTCCTTCCGGCTCCATTTCTGTGCCCGCGAGCATTGCCTCTACATCAAATTCCTCCGGTTCTAATTTTAAAGCGTATTTCTCTATTCCGTCCTCCATAAATTCACCTATTCCTTGATCGACAATAAAATTGACATACTCTGTCCTTTGTACGTATGCTTTGATCATATTGACATGATATACCTTGCCTGTGCTTTTGTTCGGCATTTGAATGACGTAATTCGTGTCAGACACCTTCTCTACTATCTCTCCCGGTCCTATCCATTGCACAGATAATTTACGTACCTTGTTCGGAGCAAACACTAATACTTTGTCTCCTACATTAAATGTGCGTATCACTGCTTTCTTATCATACCAGGTTTTCCTTTTCACCTGAAGTGCCGATAGTTTTTCATGAGCTGCATCTCTAATTACCTTCAATCTATTCGCCAGACGAAATATATATTCCGTTACCTCGCTACTTTCCGGCTCTATTCCAGAGAGATTCTCGTAGAGCAACGTAATAGGAGTCCTTAAATTCCTACCAAATACCAATTCTGCGGGCGAGAATCCAAAACTTTCGTGAAAACTTGTTCTTAAAGCGAACAATATGGCCGGGATCTGTTTTTCCCAGTCAGTTCCAGCTTCCAGACACAGAACTTTGAACAGCCTATTTATTGTACTGTGTACACGCTCAACCGGATTGGTCTGCGGATGATAAACCGAACTATGGATCAATTTAATACCAAATTTATTTGCGAATTCTGCCATCAGCGTGCTTCTGAAGCACGGGCCCTGATCTGTTTGAATTTCCCGTGGGAAACCGGTTCTGCTGAACAACTGCAAAAGCGCATCAATTACAGTAGGCGTTTGAAGATCTGGAATCGGTATTGCTTCGGGGTACCTCGATGCAACACAAATAGCAGTAAGTACATGGACATTTCCGGTACTGCTTCTCTGAAACGGGCCTATCGTATCTAAATTTAATCGCGAAAAGACCTCTCTTATAGTGGGGACCAATACTAAAGGTGCCTTCTTCCGATCACCACTATGACCTACGCGCTGGCAGCTGTCGCATGAACGCACAAATTGCTCCATCTCTTTAAAACAATTTGGCCAGAAGAAGTGCTTAGACAAATTGTTCTTCGATTTAGCTATTCCTAGGTGAGCACTGACAACTTCATGACAAATCCTTAATATAGGCCCACGAAATTTACCGGGCACAACTAACATTTCGTAAATGTCGCCTTTTTTGCTCTTCCGCTTCTTATATAATAATGAATTCCTAACAAAATAGGTATCTCTTTCCGATTCTGCTTTTACATCCTTATACTTTTCAAACAAAGTATTTACACTCTCATCTTCCTTCTGCGCCGCGCTGAATTCTTCCGTATTTACCTTCAACATTTCCGCGATCGGCACTGCCAATTCTAATTCTTCTCCGTCTGTTACTAGACAGAATTCCGGGAATTCCTCCGACGGCTCATGCTCGTCTTCGCCCGGCTTTCCCGTCAGGTCGCCCTCCGCCTCCGGCAATTTTACCTGCGAGTTCCCCGAATCCTCTGCTTTTGTTCTGCCTTCTGCCGCAGCCTTACTGCGCGTCATAACCATGTTCACAGTTTGTTCTTCTACAAGGCCCTGTTTAATATCCTGCAGAAGTTGATACGTTCTGTTACTTAATAGATAATAACTAAGTTGATTTTCCTTCGGCACTATAGCGGCCCTAGTGATTACATTACCTAATTCTGAATTTAGGCGAATTTCCGCCACCGGCAAATTAATGGCAGTTGAATGAAGCGGCTGTTTGATCCAGACCGATTCGCCCGTGTAATCACGATCTGTGACCAAATTTGCGGATACAAGATCAAATGACGCGCCCGTGTCTCTTAAGATCTCCGTCGGCTGCTCATTCACGGTCCCTGTCACAATGTGCTGCCTCAGGAACTCCCTAGCCTCGGGTTCACATACGTGATTTACTTGATTGCCCTGTTTCCGCGGACAGTTCTTAACCAAGTGCGTTGTTGACTGACATTCGTAACACTTGCGGACATAAGGTGCCTCGAATTCCTTCTTCGCGCTATGTTTCTCTAATCCATTAGTACTTCCTGCCGACTTGGGGGCCACGTGAGGAGCAACAGGTGCCCTGTTGTTTCCTTGTTCTTTCCGGAATGTTCTTTCCGGCCGGAAAGATGGTAACTGTGGCTTCTTCCACCCTTGCCGCGCATTCTCGTACGCATCTAATCTTTTCGCGAACTCAAGCGGATTCGCAAATTCGGCCCATTTATCCACGAAATGTTCCCGCATATCCCCCGGAACTTTATGCTTCATTTGATCGGCTACGATCAAATTCAATAAACCCTCGAATGTGTTTATTTTAAGTCCCGCTACCCACTCTCTGGCATAGTTTAACAATTCCCTCGCGAATATGCTCCAAGTCGCTCCGTTTTTGCTATGTTTCCTAAACAACTGCCGGAATTTCTCGGCATCAAACCGGTACAATTCTAATAATTTCAATTTCAGCTCCGCATAATCTAACGCTTCTTCCTGTTCGTCTAAAGTAAGCCATGTGTTAACATTATGCGGTAGTAATCCTATCAAATTCACAACCCAATCTTCTTCGCAGATTTTCAATTGCCTGCACTGGCTTTCAAACGCGCTCAGATAAGAAGTGATATCGTCCTGCTCTCCTTTAAACCTACCAATTATTTGGCCTATTCTAATATATTCTCTCGCGTGTTCCGAGCGCGCTTCCGAACGAATCTCCGAATTTGTTTCGCCCGTCTGGGCATTCTGCACTCTCGCAAGTTCTAATTGATATTCCCTTTCTTCTAATATTCTCCTATCTCTTTCGTGCTGTTGCCCCATTTCCTCCGTTAATTCAACAGAATAATCCTCATGCTCTACTATCAATTTCTTTAAAGTCGGATTTGTTTCCGATCCATCTAATTCTATTCCTAAATCCCTGGCGATTCGGATCATTCCCTCCTTTCGAAATTTCAGTAAATGCGCCATTGCTTTCAAACAGTGCCCTACGTTGCAAAAAAACACACTTACCCTCCGCTTCCACTGCTTGCACGTGGCTGCTTCTGCTGCTTATGCGTGCACGTTCGGCGCTGGCGGATGTCGTGATGAGATGGATGGATTGGCTGCAACTCGTCCTTCCTTCCCGTCCTTCCTTCCTTCCTGTCCTTCTGCTTGAAGTTTTCGCCCCGCCGATGTACTCGCACGTTTTCGTTCGCGTTTTACTTGTTTCGCGCACTATGAATATATTTACGTCGAAACTGTTCCCTGGCTGAGCTTTGCTCGCTCGCCCACTATTTAATCTTTCTCCGACGGATACCTGCGGCCAAATATACTTTCACTTCCGCGTACACGATCCGCTGTTCTGGCTGACTGTCCCGCTGGTACTAAGCGCCCTACCTGCTGGGTGTTTTGTTCGTTTCTATAGCTGTTGCTACACTGCTGACCGAACCTTGAACGTGAAACGCAGAATTCTATTCCTCCTACGCTCACTAATTACCCATGGACAGATGAAGCCCCTTACTGGCGTAATTATTCTACCTGCCGGTCCTGGCGTGCCTCCGTGTGATGCTGCCTACCACAGACAAACACCGCACATACACAACTGCGTGGTCGTTTACTAACCATAAACTGCGTACTTGAACCGCTACCTACGCTGTACTACGTGGTAGTTCTTAAACTGCTGCCACCATTTTACACCTACGTGGTAGTTCGTGATCCGCTGCATACACTACACGTGCGTGGTAGTTCCTAAACCGCTGCTTACACTACACGTGCGTGGTAATTCGATAACCGCTGGCACTATTCTACGTGCGTGGTAGTTCGTTAACCGCTGCCACCATTCTATTCCTCCTACGTCTGTGGCGTCTTTGCCGGGGCAAATAAATACAGACGTGAACGGCTTGTAAATATTTAGCATTTATTAGAAGAACGATACTCCGACACCAAAACACTATATACAATATTTACAATTGAAGTTAACCGTTACAAGAAGGAACTTTCCCTGGTTACCACCACCGCTGGCCCGATAATTAATTACCATCCCCGGTGTGATGCACCAGTACCTTACGCGTGCATACATACGAGTATGCCGCACCTGCTGTCACGACGTAGCACGCCGGCTTCGATTCCCCGCCTCGGTAGCCTATGCATTACCATGCAACGCCGCGCACAACCCTCACGACGCCCTACCGACGCGCTCACCTCTGAAGACTCAAGAATAGAAGACCGCTCTCAAGTCGGATTCTGCTTATATAGCCTGTGGCAGGTTGACGGAAGCGCGTCACCCGCAGTGACCGCCGGGGTTTCCAAACCTGCACCCACGACCCGCATTCCTATGTGCAGCCCCGCGTCACTTCCGCCAGGGCTGTCCAAATGGCTACTATAGTACGTTTGTACTGGCGACAGATATGACGCCACAATAGCTGGTCGCTTGTCGTCCGTTGTTCGTTCTTCGTGGTTCGTTCATATTATTTATATTTTTAATTATTTTTAATTTTTACATTTTTAAATTTTTTTATTTTTATATTTTTGATTTTTTATATTTTATGAATTTTTATATTTTCGAAATTTTCTATACTTCGAATTTCTTATTTTTCGTTTTTTCTAATTTTTAGATTCTTTGTTTCTTTAAATATTTGTTTTTCTGGGATTTTATTCGTACGGCTATATTCGTTCGTCGTTCGTCGACCAACACTCATTGTTCGTCAATTGTCTTAAGTGGTTCATCGTTCGTCTTTCGTCGTTCGTCTTTCGTCTTACGTTGCTAGTTGTTCGTCGCTCGTCGCTTATCGCTCGTCTTTTGTCTGTCGTCATATGTCGTTCGTCTTTCGCCATACGTCACTCGTTGTTCGTCGCTCGTCGCTTATCACTCGTCTTTTGTCTCTCGTCATTTGTCGTTCGTCTTTCGATGTTCGTTTTTCGTCTTACGTCTATCGTCGTTTGCCGCTCCTCGATCGTCACTGATAGCTCGTCGATCGTCGCTGATCGCTGGTAGCTTGTCGCCCGTTGTTCGTCCTTCGTGGTTCGTTTAAATTATTCAAATTTTTATTTTTTTGAATTTGACATTTTTTAATTTTTATATTTTTTGAATTTTTATATTTTTTAATTTTTTATATTTTTTAATTTTTATATTTTTCAATTTTTCATATTTTTGATTTTTTATATTTTTGATTTTTTAAATTTCTCGAATTTTTATATTTTTCGTAATTTTATATTTTTTGAATTTTTATATTTTTCAATTTTTATATTTTTCAATTTTTCATATTTTCGAATTTTTTATATATTTTGAATTTTTATATTATTCAATTTTTCATGTTTTCGAATTTTTATATATTTTATATTTTTATATTTTTCGAATTTTAATATTTTTCAATTTTTATTTTATTCGAATTCTAATATTATTCGAATTCCTTATTTTTCGTTTTTACGCATTTTTAGATTCTTCGTTTCTTGAACTATTTTTTCTGGGATTTATTCTTTCGTCTATATTCGTACGTCCCGATGTTGTAACGGTTAGCGTACTAGGCTGTTGTGCCCAAGTTACCGAGTTCAAATCCGATCGAAGCTGAGGATTTTTAATGGCGAAAAAATCCGTCGTACGTCTTCCTTCGGAGGGGAAGTAAAGCCAGCTGTCCCATGTTCGTAGATTTAATTGCATGTAAAAGATCCCCAAGCCTAAATGACGCCTCTGGGCTAAATTCAAATCGCCTGTTTCTCGTCCAAGAACTACCTTCTTTCTCTGCTAGATGAAATTTGCATGGTCAGACAGAGCGGGCCTGATGGCCCGAGTCTTGCCACGCAAAATAAGGAAAATTCAATTCAATTCTTTCGTCGTTCGTTGGATGTCGTTCGTCGTTTACCGTTCTACGCATATCGCTCATCACGTCGGTAATCGTTACGTTATATTTTTGAATTTTGATTTTTTAAATTTTTTATATTTTTTGATTTTTTATATTTTTTGATCTTTTATATTTTTTTGATTTTTTATATATTTTTATTTTTACATTTTTTGATATTTGGTTTTTTAAATTTTTCAAATTTTCATATTTTTGATTTTGGGTATTTTTAAAATTTTTGTATTTTAAAATATTAAACGTTTGTCGTACTTCTTTCATCATTGTCGTTTGCATATTGTCGTTCGTCGTTTATCGTTGCGTCGTACATCGTCCGTTGTTGATCGTTCGTCGCTCTTATTTCGCATTTGTCATTCATCGTTCATTGTTCGTCCCTCAAGGCTCGTCGTTCGTCGTAGGTCTTTCGTCTTTCGTTGGTTGTCGTATGTCGTTTACCGTTCTACGCATATCGCTCATCACGTCGCTAATCGGTTCGTTATATTTTTGAATTTTGATTTTTTTAATTTTTTATATTTTTGATTTTTTATATTTTTTGATTTTTTATATTTTTGATTTTTTATTTTTTTTAATTTTTTATATTTTTTTGATTTTTGATATTATCAATCAATTTATACCAAATTTGGTATGAATACTTATTTAATGTTTAGAAATAAGGATCTAATGCCAATTTGCAAAAATTCGAAATGACGGCTTATTCTGAAATTATTTAAAATGCATTTTATTTGTATACAGTATTATTAATTACAATTGTTAACTACAATAATTCCTTTATTAAATTCTTAATACACAAATATGTTAACAAATGTATGTAATTATATATTAAAGTAATATAAATATAAAATTGAAATATGTTGAATATTTTTGTTAATATTCATTTTTGTTTCTCACAAAAAATAAATTAAAATACGCAGCATACATTTATGTAAAAGATAACAATAGTAATATTAAAACCGCAAAAAATTAAAAAATATACAAAAAATCATTCAAAAACAATTCTATCAAGTGGGAACAAACATGTTACTCTCACAGCAAGGGTTTACAAAATTACCAAAAGAAATCATCGTTGCAATCGACGTCTTCATCATCTTCTGATAATTCAGGCAGAGCACAATCAAGAAGGTTGATAGCATCAAGTGAGAGCAAGCTTGTATGCTTTTTGGGAAGTTTTCTTTGGCTGGTAATCAGGGGGTCTGATGACACCAGCAACCAATGGAAGACATCTTCCATTGTTTTTTCGCGGGAACATTTTCTTGAATATCTTTCCCGGTAACTTTTGAAACCTTTGTTTTTTGCTTCTTGAGCCTCTTCAAATAACTGACCAATGGGAAGAATAGCAAACTGAATAATCTTGGAACCATGGATCAAAATTTTGTGGATGGAAGTTGGCATATAGTACCACGGATAAAGTTCAACAAATTTCTGTGCAGTTTCCAAGCAGTATCTCTCAAACTCAGAAACTTTTATTTCATGGCAACTTGATATCACTTGTAATATTGTATGAAATCTGTGAATAATATTGAGATCCACACCCGTAATATTGTGAGACAGTAATTCATCTTTAAAAAACCGCCTGGCAGTGTTGCCATCATTACTACTCCCAAAATCAGGTTTTGGATGATCAACTACTATGAAGTTCAGCGTGTCACTCTACCGGTTGCGCCACAGAGACACAACAAATTATTGTGCTATTTGTTGGAATATACCCTTTACTCCTGCAAATGCTCAACAGTTCTCTTATTTTAACGCATGTTATATAATGTTAATATTAATAATGGTAATAATCATAATAACTGTAATAATAATATGCATTTTTTAATGGTGAGGCTCGGGCCGTTAGGTGTGCCCTTCCACCTGACCACCCTGGACAATTGCTTTAGACATATTGACAACTTTCATTACGAATCAAAAAGAAAGATAATTGACACAAAATATACGTCTTACTGCGGCAATAATAGACGAAACTACACAAAGCTCCAATAATATCTGTGAGAAACTTTGTATAAAAATGAGGTTATTGTATTGTACCCATGAAGTAATATTCGTCGTGTTAAAATTTCCGTTCTCACTTACATTATTTCTAATAAAAACTAGATCCGCAGATATGCGCAGCTAATTTTCGGCAGCTAACTTCTTTACATATAAAAGAATAATATACAACGAAAAACATGGCGGGATCTCGTGGGAAGTATAACTTTTACTCTACACGAAGATTAATGATCCAAATATTTAACACTAAAAATCAAAAACTTCCAGCTTGTCATTGTAAGCACATAAGTTACACATTTATAATATTTTTATATACAAAGGTATAGTACAAACCTCCAGGAACACTGTCCATGTTGTTTAACACTGTTTCATTTCTATACAAAGAAGTTATTTGTACTCAAACGGAAGCCACATAGCAGGCTCTCAAACGCAGCGCGGGACATACAAAACAAGAGCAGGTTTGGGCTAATGGTGTCATGCACCTAATAAAGTTAAAGTATTCAGTAGAACGGAATTTAATGCAGAATTTAATCTATTTTCTATAACTATAATGCAAATACCAATTTTTCGAAAATTGAGTTTTCGACTTTTGGCCAGGTTTTGGCGAAAATTTTCCACTGTGCGTCGCGTCGTTACCTCGCGTCGTTGTCGCACGTCGCATGTCGCACATCAATAATGGCTTGTTGCTCGTTCGTATGCGTCTTTCGTTGTTCGGCGTTCGTGAATATATTTCTTTTTTCAAAATTTTAGACTTTTCATTTTATTTTTTTTTGAAATTTATATTTTTGGTTTTTTTATATTTTTTGATTTTTTATATTTTTCGATTTTTTATATCTCGATTTTTTATATTTTTGAATTTTTCTATTTTTGGTCTTTTCAAAATTTTAGAATTTTCTTTTCTTTTGTCTTATCTTCCTTCGTACTTCGCTCGTCGTTCGTAGCCAGTCGCTGGTCGCTTGTCACTCGTTACGTCGCGTCGTTACGTCGCGTCGTTGTCGCACGTCGCATGTCGCACGTCAATAATGGCTTGTTGCTCGTTCGTATGCGTTTTTCGTTTTTCGCCGTTCGTTAATATTTTTTTTCAAAATTTTAGACTTGTTTTTTTAATTTATATTTTTGATTTTTTATTTTTCGATTTTTTATATTTTTCGAATTTTTATATTTTTGATTTTTTATATTTTTCGATTTTTTATATTTTTCGATTTTTTATATTTTTCGAATTTTTTTATTTTTGATTTTTTATATTTTTCGATTTTTTTATATTTTTGAATTTTTATATTTTTCGTATTTTTAAAATTTTAGAATTTTCTTTTCTTTTGTCTTATCTTCCTTCGTACTTCGCTCGTCGTTCGTAGCCAGTCGCTGGTCGCTTGTCACTCGTCGTTACGTCACGTCGTTGTCGCACGTCGCATGTCGAACGTCAATAATGGCTTGTTGCCCGTTCGTATGCGTCTTTCGTTGCATTTCGTTCGTTAATATTTTTCCTTTTTCAAAATTTTAGAATTTTTATTTTTATTTTTTTAGAAATTTATATTTTTGATTTTTTATATATTTCGAATTTTTATATTTTTCGATTTTTTATATGTTTTGATTTATTATATTTTTCGATTTTTTATATTTTTCAATTTTTTATTTTTTTGATTTTTTATATTTTTCGAATTTTTATATCTTTCGATTTTTTTATTTTTCAATTTTATATTTTTGGTTTTTTTATATTTTTCGATTTTTTATATTTTTCAATTTTTTAAATTTTTCGATTTTTGATATTTTTGAATTTTTATATTTTTCCTTTTTTTCAAAATTTTAGAATTTTCTTTTCTTTTGTCTCATCATCTATCTTCCTTCATACTTCGCTCGTCGTTCGTAGCCATTCGCTGGTCGCTTGTCACTCGTTACGTCGCGTCGTTACCTCGCGTCGTTGTCGCACGTCGCATGTCTCACGTCAATAATGGCTTGTTGCGCGTTCGTATGCGTCTTTCGTTGTTCGTCGTTCGTTAATATTTTCCTTTTTTCAAAATTTTAGACATTTGATTTTTATTTTTTAAAATTTATATTTTCGATTTTTTATATTTTTCGATTTTTTATATTCTTGATTTTTTATATTTTTGATTTTTTATATTTTTCGATTTTTTATATTTTTCGATTTTTTATATTTTTTGATTTTTTATATTTTTCGAATTTTTATATTTTTGATTTTTTATATTTGTCGATTTTTTATATTTTTTAATTCTTATTGTTTTCGTATTTTTAAAATTTTAGAATTTTCTTTTCTTTTGTCTCATCATGTCTCATCTTCCTTCATACTTCGCTCGTCGTTCGTAGCCAGTCGCTGGCCGATTGTCACTCGTCGTTACGTCGCGTTTACGTCGCGTCGTTGTCGCACGTCGCATGTCGCACGTCAATAATGGCTTGTATCGCTCGTTCGTATGCGTCTTTCGTTGTTCGTCGTTCGTTGATACTTTTCTTTTTTCAAAATTTTAGACTTTTGATTTTAATTTTTTTGCAATTTATATTTTTGATTTTTTATATTTATCGATTTTTTATATTTTTCGATTTTTTATATTGTTTTGATTTTTTATATTTTTCGATTTTTTATATTTTCCGATTTTTTATATTTTTCGATTTTTTATATTTTTGAATTTTTATAGTTTTCGTATTTTCAAAATTTTAGAATTTTCTTTTCTTTTGCCTCATCATGTCTCATCTTCCTTCGTACTTCGCTCGTGGTTCGTAGCCAGTCGCTCGTCGCTTGTCACTCGTCCTTACGTCGCTTCGTTACGTCGCGTCGTTGTCGCCCGTCGCACGTCGCATGTCGCACGACAATAATGGCTTGTTGCTCGTTCGTATGCGTCTTTCTTTGTTCGTCGTTCGTTAATATATTTCTTTTTTCAAAATTTTAGACTTTAGAATTTTTTTTGAAATTTATATTTTTGATTTTTTATATTTTCCGAATTTTTATATTTTTCGATTTTTTATGTTTCGAATTTTTATATTTGTCGATTTTTTATATTTTCGATTTTTTATATTTTTCGAATTTTTATATTTTTCGTTTTTTTTATATTTTTGAATTTTTATATATTTCGTTTTTTTCAAATATTTGGAATTTTCTTTTCTTTTGTCTTATCTTCCTTCGTACTTCGCTCGTCGTTCGTAGCCAGTCGCTGGTCGCTTGTCACTCGTTACGTCGCGTCGTTACGTCGCGTCGTTGTCGCACGTCGCACGTCGCATGACGCACGTCAATAATGGCTTGTTGCTCGTTCGTATGCGTCTTTCGTTGTTCGTCGTTCGTTAATATTTTTCATTTTTCAAAATTTTAGACTTTTGATTTTAATTTTTTTTTTAATTTAAATTTTTTATTTTTTATATTTTTTGATTTTTATATTTTTTATTGTTTATATTTTTCGAATTTTTATATTTTTCGATTTTTTATATCTCGATTTTTTATATTTTTGAATTTTTCTATTTTTCGTCTTTTCAAAATTTTAGAATTTTCTTTTCTTTTGTCTTATCTTCCTTCGTACTTCTCTCGTCGTTCGTAGCCAGTCGCTGGTCGCTTGTCACTCGTTACGTCGCGTCGTTACGTCGCGTCGTTGTCGCACGTCGCATGTCGCACGTCAATAATGGCTTGTTGCTCGTTCGTATGCGTTTTTCGTTTTTCGCCGTTCGTTAATATTTTTTTTCAAAATTTTAGACTTGTTTTTTTAATTTATATTTTTGATTTTTTATTTTTCGATTTTTTATATTTTTCGAATTTTTATATTTTTGATTTTTTATATTTTTCGATTTTTTATATTTTTCGATTTTTTATATTTTTCGAATTTTTTTATTTTTGATTTTTTATATTTTTCGATTTTTTTATATTTTTGAATTTTTATATTTTTCGTATTTTTAAAATTTTAGAATTTTCTTTTCTTTTGTCTTATCTTCCTTCGTACTTCGCTCGTCGTTCGTAGCCAGTCGCTGGTCGCTTGTCACTCGTCGTTACGTCACGTCGTTGTCGCACGTCGCATGTCGAACGTCAATAATGGCTTGTTGCCCGTTCGTATGCGTCTTTCGTTGCATTTCGTTCGTTAATATTTTTCCTTTTTCAAAATTTTAGAATTTTTATTTTTATTTTTTTAGAAATTTATATTTTTGATTTTTTATATATTTCGAATTTTTATATTTTTCGATTTTTTATATGTTTTGATTTATTATATTTTTCGATTTTTTATATTTTTCAATTTTTTATTTTTTTGATTTTTTATATTTTTCGAATTTTTATATCTTTCGGTTTTTTTATTTTTCAATTTTATATTTTTGGTTTTTTTATATTTTTCGATTTTTTATATTTTTCAATTTTTTAAATTTTTCGATTTTTGATATTTTTGAATTTTTATATTTTTCCTTTTTTTCAAAATTTTAGAATTTTCTTTTCTTTTGTCTCATCATCTATCTTCCTTCATACTTCGCTCGTCGTTCGTAGCCATTCGCTGGTCGCTTGTCACTCGTCGTTACGTCGCGTCGTTACCTCGCGTCGTTGTCGCACGTCGCATGTCTCACGTCAATAATGGCTTGTTGCGCGTTCGTATGCGTCTTACGTTGTTCGTCGTTCGTTAATATTTTCCTTTTTTCAAAATTTTAGACTTTTGATTTTTATTTTTTTTAAATTTATATTTTCGATTTTTTATATTTTTCGATTTTTTATATTCTTGATTTTTTATATTTTTGATTTTTTATATTTTTCGATTTTTTATATTTTTCGATTTTTTATATTTTTTGATTTTTAATATTTTTCGAATTTTTATATTTTTGATTTTTTATATTTGTCGATTTTTTATATTTTTTAATTCTTATTGTTTTCGTATTTTTAAAATTTTAGAATTTTCTTTTCTTTTGTCTCATCATGTCTCATCTTCCTTCATACTTCGCTCGTCGTTCGTAGCCAGTCGCTGGTCGATTGTCACTCGTCGTTACGTCGCGTTTACGTCGCGTCGTTGTCGCACGTCGCATGTCGCACGTCAATAATGGCTTGTATCGCTCGTTCGTATGCGTCTTTCGTTGTTCGTCGTTCGTTGATACTTTTCTTTTTTCAAAATTTTAGACTTTTGATTTTAATTTTTTTGCAATTTATATTTTTGATTTTTTATATTTATCGATTTTTTATATTTTTCGATTTTTTATATTGTTTTGATTTTTTATATTTTTCGATTTTTTATATTTTCCGATTTTTTATATTTTTCGATTTTTTATATTTTTGAATTTTTATAGTTTTCGTATTTTCAAAATTTTAGAATTTTCTTTTCTTTTGCCTCATCATGTCTCATCTTCCTTCGTACTTCGCTCGTGGTTCGTAGCCAGTCGCTCGTCGCTTGTCACTCGTCCTTACGTCGCTTCGTTACGTCGCGTCGTTGTCGCCCGTCGCACGTCGCATGTCGCACGACAATAATGGCTTGTTGCTCGTTCGTATGCGTCTTTCTTTGTTCGTCGTTCGTTAATATATTTCTTTTTTCAAAATTTTAGACTTTTGATTTTAATTTTTTTTTAAATTTAAATTTTTTATTTTTTATATTTTTTGATTTTTATATTTTTTATTGTTTATATTTTTCGAATTTTTATATTTTTCGATTTTTTATATTTTTCGATATTTATATTTTTGAATTTTTATATATTTCGTTTTTTCAAAATTTTAGAATTTTCTTTTCTTTTGTCTCATCTTCCTTCGTACTTCGCTCGTCGTTCTTAGCCAGTCGCTGGTCGCTTGTCACTCGTCGTTACGTCACGTCGTTATCGCATGTCGCATGTCGAACGTCAATAATGGCTTGTTGCTCGTTCGTATGCGTCTTTCGTTGCATTTCGTTCGTTAATATTTTTCCTTTTTCAAAATTTTAGAATTTTTATTTTTATTTTTTTTGAAATTTATATTTTTGATTTTTTATATTTTTCGAATTTTTATATTTTTCGATTTTTTATGTTTTGATTTTATATATTTTTCGATTTTTTATATTTTTCATTTTTTTATTTTTTTGATTTTTTATATTTTTCGATTTTTTATATTTTTCAATTTTTTAAATTTTTCGATTTTTGATATTTTTGAATTTTTATATTTTTCTTTTTTTTCAAAATTTTAGAATTTTCTTTTCTTTTGTCTCATCATCTATCTTCCTTCATACTTCGCTCGTCGTTCGTAGCCATTCGCTGGTCGCTTGTCACTCGTCGTTACGTCGCGTCGTTACCTCGCGTCGTTGTCACACGTCGCATGTCGCACATCAATAATGGCTTGTTGCTCGTTCGTATGCGTCTTTCGTTGTTCGGCGTTCGTGAATATATTTATTTTTTCAAAATTTTAGACTTTTCATTTTAATTTTTTTTGAAATTTATATTTTTGGTTTTTTTATATTTTTCGATTTTTTATATTTTTCGATTTTTTATATCTTTCGATTTTTTATATTTTTGAATTTTTCTATTTTTCGTGTTTTCAAAATTTTAGAATTTTCTTTTCTTTTGTCTTATCTTCCTTCGCACTTCGCTCGTCGTTCGTAGCCAGTCGCTGGTCGCTTGTCACTCGTTACGTCGCGTCGTTACGTCGCGTCGTTGTCGCACGTCGCATGTCGCACGTCAATAATGGCTTGTTGCTCGTTCGTATGCGTTTTTCGTTTTTCGCCGTTCGTTAATATTTTTCTTTTTCAAAATTTTAGACTTGTTTTTTAATTTATATTTTTGATTTTTGATTTTTCGATTTTTTATATTTTTTGAATTTTTATATTTTTGATTTTTTATATTTTTCGATTTTTTATATTTTTCGATTTTTTATATTTTTCGAATTTTTTTATTTTTGATTTTTTATATTTTTCGATTTTTTTATATTTTTGAATTTTTATATTTTTCGTATTTTTTAAAATTTTAGAATTTTCTTTTCTTTTGTCTTATCTTCCTTCGTACTTCGCTCGTCGTTCGTAGCCAGTCGCTGGTCGCTTGTCACTCGTCGTTACGTCACGTCGTTGTCGCACGTCGCATGTCGAACGTCAATAATGGCTTGTTGCTCGTTCGTATGCGTCTTTCGTTGCATTTCGTTCGTTAATATTTTTCCTTTTTCAAAATTTTAGAATTTTTATTTTTATTTTTTTAGAAATTTAAATTTTTGATTTTTTATATTTTTCGAATTTTTATATTTTTCGATTTTTTATGTTTTGATTTATTATATTTTTCGATTTTTTATATTTTTCAATTTTTTATTTTTTTGATTTTTTATATTTTTCGAATTTTTATCTTTCGATTTTTTTTATTTTTCAATTTTATATTTTTGGTTTTTTTATATTTTTCGATTTTTTATATTTTTCAATTTTTTAAATTTTTCGATTTTTGATATTTTTGAGTTTTTATATTTTTCCTTTTTTTCAAAATTTTAGAATTTTCTTTTCTTTTGTCTCATCATCTATCTTCCTTCATACTTCGCTCTTCGTTCGTAGCAATTCGCTGGTCGCTTGTCACTCGTCGTTACGTCGCGTCGTTACCTCGCGTCGTTGTCGCACGTCGCATGTCGCACGTCAATAATGGCTTGTTGCGCGTTCGTATGCGTCTTTCGTTGTTCGTCGTTCGTTAATATTTTCCTTTTTTCAAAATTTTAGACTTTCGATTTTTATTTTTTTAAATTTATATTTTCGATTTTTTATATTTTTCGATTTTTTATATTCTTGATTTTTTATATTTTTGATTTTTTATATTTTTCGATTTTTTATATTTTTCGATTTTGTATATTTTTTGATTTTTTATATTTTTCGAATTTTTATATTTTTTATTTTTTATATTTGTCGATTTTTTATATTTTTTAATTCTTATTTATTTTCGTATTTTTAAAATTTTAGAATTTTCTTTTCTTTTGTCTCATCATGTCTCATCTTCCTTCATACTTCGCTCGTCGTTCGTAGCCAGTCGCTGGTCGGTTGTCACTCGTCGTTACGTCGCGTTTACGTCGCGTCGTTGTCGCACGTCGCATGTCGCACGTCAATAATGGCTTGTATCGCTCGTTCGTATGCGTCTTTCGTTGTTCGTCGTTCGTTGATACTTTTCTTTTTCCAAAATTTTAGACTTTTGATTTTAATTTTTTTGCAATTTATATTTTTGATTTTTTATATTTATCGATTTTTTATATTGTTTTGATTTTTTATATTTTTCGATTTTTTATATTTTCCGATTTTTTATATTTTTCGATTTTTTATATTTTTGAATTTTTATAGTTTTCGTATTTTCAAAATTTTAGAATTTTCTTTTCTTTTGCCTCATCATGTCTCATCTTCCTTCGTACTTCGCTCGTGGTTCGTAGCCAGTCGCTCGTCGCTTGTCACTCGTCCTTACGTCGCTTCGTTACGTCGCGTCGTTGTCGCCCGTCGCACGTCGCATGTCGCACGACAATAATGGCTTGTTGCTCGTTCGTATGCGTCTTTCTTTGTTCGTCGTTCGTTAATATATTTCTTTTTTCAAAATTTTAGACTTTAGAATTTTTTTTGAAATTTATATTTTTGATTTTTTATATTTTCCGAATTTTTATATTTTTCGATTTTTTATGTTTCGAATTTTTATATTTGTCGATTTTTTATATTTTCGATTTTTTATATTTTTCGAATTTTTATATTTTTCGTTTTTTTTATATTTTTGAATTTTTATATATTTCGTTTTTTTCAAATATTTGGAATTTTCTTTTCTTTTGTCTTATCTTCCTTCGTACTTCGCTCGTCGTTCGTAGCCAGTCGCTGGTCGCTTGTCACTCGTTACGTCGCGTCGTTACGTCGCGTCGTTGTCGCACGTCGCACGTCGCATGACGCACGTCAATAATGGCTTGTTGCTCGTTCGTATGCGTCTTTCGTTGTTCGTCGTTCGTTAATATTTTTCATTTTTCAAAATTTTAGACTTTTGATTTTAATTTTTTTTAAAAATTTAAATTTTTTATTTTTTATATTTTTTGATTTTTATATTTTTTATTGTTTATATTTTTCGAATTTTTATATTTTTCGATTTTTTATATTTTTCGATATTTATATTTTTGAATTTTTATATATTTCGTTTTTTCAAAATTTTAGAATTTTCTTTTCTTTTGTCTCATCTTCCTTCGTACTTCGCTCGTCGTTCTTAGCCAGTCGCTGGTCGCTTGTCACTCGTCGTCACGTCACGTCGTTGTCGCACGTCGCATGTCGAACGTCAATAATGGCTTGTTGCTCGTTCGTATGCGTCTTTCGTTGCATTTCGTTCGTTAATATTTTTCCTTTTTCAAAATTTTAGAATTTTTATTTTTATTTTTTTTTTTGAAATTTATATTTTTGATTTTTTATATTTTTCGAATTTTTAAATTTTTCGATTTTTTATGTTTTGATTTTATATATTTTTCGATTTTTTATATTTTTCATTTTTTTATTTTTTTGATTTTTTATATTTTTCGATTTTTTATATTTTCAATTTTTTAAATTTTTCGATTTTTGATATTTTTGAATTTTTATATTTTTCTTTTTTTTTCAAAATTTTAGAATTTTCTTTTCTTTTGTCTCATCATCTATCTTTCATACTTCGCTCGTCGTTCGTAGCCATTCGCTGGTCGCTTGTCACTCGTCGTTACGTCGCGTCGTTATCTCGCGTCGTTGTCGCACGTCGCATGTCGCACATCAATAATGGCTTGTTGCTCGTTCGTATGCGTCTTTCGTTGTTCGGCGTTCGTGAATATATTTCTTTTTTCAAAATTTTAGACTTTTCATTTTAATTTTTTTTGAAATTTATATTTTTGGTTTTTTTATATTTTTCGATTTTTTATATTTTTCGATTTTTTATATCTTTCGATTTTTTATATTTTTGAATTTTTCTATTTTTCGTTTTTTCAAAATTTTAGAATTTTCTTTTCTTTTGTCTCATCATCTATCTTTCATACTTCGCTCGTCGTTCGTAGCCATTTGCTGGTCGCTTGTCACTCGTCGTTACGTCGCGTCGTTACCTCGCGTCGTTGTCGCACGTCGCATGTCGCACATCAATAATGGCTTGTTGCTCGTTCGTATGCGTCTTTCGTTGTTCGGCGTTCGTGAATATATTTCTTTTTTCAAAATTTTAGACTTTTCATTTTAATTTTTTTTGAAATTTATATTTTTGGTTTTTTTATATTTTTCGATTTTTTATATTTTTCGATTTTTTATATCTTTCGATTTTTTATATTTTTGAATTTTTCTATTTTTCGTTTTTTCAAAATTTTAGAATTTTCTTTTCTTTTGTCTCATCATCTATCTTTCATACTTCGCTCGTCGTTCGTAGCCATTTGCTGGTCGCTTGTCACTCGTCGTTACGTCGCGTCGTTACCTCGCGTCGTTGTCGCACGTCGCATGTCGCACATCAATAATGGCTTGTTGCTCGTTCGTATGCGTCTTTCGTTGTTCGGCGTTCGTGAATATATTTCTTTTTTCAAAATTTTAGACTTTTCATTTTAATTTTTTTTGAAATTTATATTTTTGGTTTTTTTATATTTTTTTATTTTTTATATTTTTCGATTTTTTATATCTCGATTTTTTATATTTTTGAATTTTTCTATTTTTAGTCTTTTCAATATTTTAGAATTTTCTTTTCTTTTGTCTTATCTTCCTTCGCACTTCGCTCGTCGTTCGTAGCCAGTCGCTGGTCGCTTGTCACTCGTTACGTCGCGTCGTTACGTCGCGTCGTTGTCGCACGTCGCATGTCGCACGTCAATAATGGCTTGTTGCTCGTTCGTATGCGTTTTTCGTTTTTCGCCGTTCGTTTATATTTTTTTTTCAAAATTTTAGACTTGTTTTTTTAATTTATATTTTTTATTTTTTATTTTTCGATTTTTTATATTTTTCGAATTTTTATATTTTTGATTTTATATATTTTTCGATTTTTTATATTTTTCGATTTTTTATATTTTTCGAATTTTTTTATTTTTGATTTTTTATATTTTTCGATTTTTTTATATTTTTGAATTTTTATATTTTTCGTATTTTTAAAATTTTAGAATTTTCTTTTCTTTTGTCTTATCTTCCTTCGTACTTCGCTCGTCGTTCGTAGCCAGTCGCTGGTCGCTTGTCACTCGTCGTTACGTCACGTCGTTGTCGCACGTCGCATGTCGAACGTCAATAATGGTTTGTTGCTCGTTCGTATGCGTCTTTCGTTGCATTTCGTTCGTTAATATTTTTCCTTTTTCAAAATTTTAGAATTTTTATTTTTATTTTTTTAGAAATTTATATTTTCGATTTTTTATATTTTTCAATTTTATATTTTTGGTTTTTTTATATTTTTCGATTTTTTATATTTTTCAATTTTTTAAATTTTTCGATTTTTGATATTTTTGAATTTTTATATTTTTCCTTTTTTTCAAAATTTTAGAATTTTCTTTTCTTTTGTCTTATCTTCCTTCGTACTTCTCTCGTCGTTCGTAGCCAGTCGCTGGTCGCTTGTCACTCGTTACGTTGCGTCGTTACGTCGCGTCATTGTCGCACGTCGCACGTCGCATGTCGCACGTCAATAATGGCTTGTTGCTCGTTCGTATGCGTCTTTCGTTGTTCGTCGTTCGTTAATATTTTTCTTTTTTCAAAATTTTATACTTTAGATTTTAATTTTTTTGAAATTTATATTTTTGATTTCTTATATTTTTCGATAATGTATATTTTTAATTTTTTATATTTTTCAAATTTTTATATTTTTTTATTTTTTATAACTTTCGATTTTTTATATTTTTGAATTTTTATATTTTTTGTTTTTTCAAAATTTTAGAATTTTCTTTTCTTTTGTCTCATTATGTCTCATTTCCTTCGTACTTCGCTCGTCGTTCGTAGCCAGTCGATGGTCGCTTGTCACTCGTCGTTACGTCGCGTCGTTGTCGCACGTCGCACGTCGCATGTCGCACGTCAATAATAGCTTGTTGCTCGTTCGTATGCGTCTTTCGTTGTTCGTCGTTCGTTAATATTTTTCTTTTTTCAAAATTTTAGTTTTGATTTTAATTTTTTTGAATTTTTTTTTTGATTTTTTATATTTTTCGATTTTTTATATTTTTCGATTTTTTTATATTTTTCAATTTTTTATATTTTTAGAATTTTTATATTTTTCAATTTTTTAAATTTTTTGATTTTTTATATTTTTGAATTTTCATATTTTTTGTTTTTTCAAAATTTTAGAATTTTCTTTTCTTTGGTCTCATCATGTCTCATCTTCCTTCGTACTTCGCTCGTCGTTCGTAGCCAGTCGCTGGTCGCTTGTCACTCGTCGTTACGTCGCGGCGTTACGTCGCGTCGTCGCACGTCGCACGTCGCATGTCGCATGTCAATAATGGCTTGTTGCTCGTTCGTATGCGTCTTTCGTTGTTCGTCGTTCGTTAATATTTTTCTTTTTTCAAAATTCGTTGGATGTCGTTCGTCGTTTACCGTTCTACGCATTACGCTCTTCACGTCGCTAATCGGTTCGTTATATTTTTGAATTATGATTTTTTAAAATTTTTATATTTTTTTATTTTTTATATTTTTTTATTTTTTATATTATTTAATTTTTTATATTTTTTGATTTTTTATATTTTTCGAATTTTTATATTTTTCGATTTTTTATATTTTTGAATTTTTATGTTTCGTTTTTTCAAAATTTTAGAATTTTCCTTTCTTTTGTCTCATCATGTTTCATTGCCTTCGTACTTCGCTCGTCGTTCGTAGCCAGTCGCTAGTCGCTTGTCACTCGTCGTTACGTCGCGTTGTTACGTCGCGTCGTTATCGCACGTCGCATGTCGCACGTCAATAATGGCTTGTTGCTCGTTCGTATGCGTCTTTCGTTGTTCGTCGTTCGTTAATATTTTTCTTTTTTTAAAATTTTAGAATTTTGATTTTAATTTTTTTGAAATTTATATTTTTGATTTTTTATATTTTTCGATTTTTTATATTTTTCGATTTTTTATATTTTTCGATTTTTTATATTTTTGATTTTTTATATTTTTCGAATTTTTATATTTTTCGATTTTTTATATTTTTCGATTTTTTATATTTTTGAATTTTTATATTTTTCCTTTTTTTCAAAATTTTAGAATTTTCTTTTCTTTTGTCTCATCATGTCTCATTTTCCTTCGTACTTCGCTCGTCGTTCATAGCCAGTCGCTGGTCGCTTGTCACTCGTCGTTACGTCGCTTCGTTACGTCGCGTCGTTGCCGCACGTGGCACGTCGCATGTCGCACGTCAATAATGGCTTGTTGCTCGTTCGTATGCGTCTTTCTTTGTTCGTCGTTCGTTAATATTTTTCTTTTTTCAAAATTCTATACTTTTGATTTTAATTTTTTGAAATTTATATTTTTGATTTTTTATATTTTTCGATTTTTTATATTTTTCGATTTTTTATATTTTTGATTTTTTGTATTTTTCAAATTTTTATAGTTTTCGATTTTTTATATTTTTCGATTTTTTATATTTTTGAATTTTTATATTTTTCGTTTTTTCAAAATTTTAGAATTTTCTTTTCTTTTGTCTCATCATGTCTCATCTTCCTTCGTATTTCGCTCGTCGTTGGTAGCCAGTCGCTGGTCGCTTGTCACTCGTCGTTACGTCGCGTCGTTTCGTCGCGACGTCGCACGTCGCATGTCACATGTCGCACGTCAATAATGGCTTGTTGCTCGTTCGTATTGCGTCTTTCGTTGTTCGTCGTTCGTTAATATTTTCCTTTTTTCAAAATTTTAGACTTTTGATTTTAATTTTTTTTTTGAAATTTATATTTTTGATTTTTTATATTTTTCGTTTTTTTATATTTTTCGATTTTTTATATTTTTGATTTTTTTTATATTTTCGAATTTTTATATTTTTCGATTTTTTATATTTTTTGATTATTTATATTGTTTGATTTTTATATTTTTTGATTTTTGTTTTTTATATTTTTCTATTTTTGATATTTTTTATTTTTTAATTTTTCGAATTTTCATATTTTTGATTTTTCGTTTTTTTTAAATTTTTGTATTTTAAAATATTAAACGTTTGTCGTACTTCTTTCGACATTGTCGTTTGCATATTGTTGTTCGTCGTTTATCGTTCGTCGTACATCGTCCGTTGTTGGTCGTTCGTCGCTCATTTCGCATTTGTCATTCATCGTTCATTGTTCGTCCCTCAAGGCTCGTCGTTCGTCGTAGGTCTTTCGTCGTTCGTTGGTTGTCGTTCGTCGTTATCTGTTCTACGCATATCGCTCATCACGTCGCTAATCGTTTCTATATAATTTTGAATTTTGATTTTTTATATTTTTGATTTTTTATATTTTTTGATTTTTTATATTTTTGATTTTTTATATTTTTTGATTTTTTATATTTTTTGATTGTTTCTATTTTTTGATTTTTGATGTTTTTGATTTTTTATATTTTTGGAATTTTTCTATTTTTGATTTTTTATATTTTTCAAATTTTTGTATTTTAAAATATTAACAGTTGTCGTAATTCTTTCGTCGTATGTCGTTTGCATATTGTCGTTCGTCGCTTATCGTTGTGTCGTACATCGTCCGTGTTTGGTCGTTCGTCGCTCTTATTTCGCATTTGTCATTCATCTTTCATTGTTTGTCCCTCAAGGCTCGTCGTTCGTCGTAGGTCTTTCGTCGTTCGTTGGATGTCGTTCGTCGTTTACCGTTCTACGCATATCGCTCATCACGTCGCTAATCGTTTCGTTATATTTTTGAATTATGATTTTTTATTTTTTTTATATTTTTTTATTTTTTTATATTTTTTGATTTTTTATATTTTTTATTTTTTTATATTTTTTGATTTTTTTTATATTTTTTGATATTTTATATTTTTGATTTTTTATATTTTTTGCTTTTATATATTTTTTGATTTTTGTTTTTTTATATTTTTCGATTTTTGATATTTTTCAAATTTTCATATTTTTGATTTTTTATATTTTTCGATTTCTGATATTTTTGATTTTCGATATTTTTCGAATTTTTATATTTTTGATTTTTTTTCAACTTTTTGTTTTTTAAAATATTAAACGTTTTTCGTAATTCTTTCGTCGTCTGTCGTCTGTCGATATTGTCGTTCGTCGTTTATCGTGTCGTCGTACATCGTCCGTCGTTGGTCGTTCGTCGCTTTTATGTCGCCTTTGGCATTAAAAGTGATTTATTCGTCACTCAAAGCTCGTCGTTCGTCGTAGGACTTTCGTCGTTCGTTGGTTGTCGTTCGTCGTTAACCGTTCCACGCATATCGCGCATCACGTCGCTAATCGTTTCGTTATATTTTTGAATTTTGATTTTTTTAATTTTTTAAATTTTTATTTTTTTATATTTTTTGATTTTTAATTTTTTTAATTTTTTATTTTTTGTTTTTTGATATTTTTTATTTTTTATATTTTTCGAATTTTTATATTTTTCGAATTTTCATATTTTTGATTTTTTGTATTTTTCAAATTTTTGTATTTTAAAATATTAAACGTTTGTCGTAATTCTTTCGTCGTCTGTCGTTTGTATATTGTAGTTCGTCGTTTACCGTTTTGTCGTACATCGTCTTTTGTTGGTCGTTCGTTGCATTGCGTGTATTTCGCATTTGTCATTTAACGTGTATTGTTGGTCACTCGAGGCTCGTCGTTCGTCGTAGGTCTTTCGTCGTTCTTTGGTTGTCGTTTACCGTTCTACGTTTATCGCTCCTCGCTCGTCGTCAGGTCGTTCCTCGTTTCGGTATATTTTTTTCATTTTTCATTCATTGCTCATTGTTCAAAAACTAATTTCTAAACACTAAATTAAAAACCTATAAAAATTATAAAAATATAAAAAATCAAAAATATAAAATTTAAAAATTTTAAAATTGAAAAAATATAAAAATTCAAAAAATATATATTTTGAAAAATAAAAAAAAATCAAAAAATATAAAAAATCAAAATATTATAAAAATTTGAAAAATATAAATCTCGAAAAATTGAATTTAAAAATTTTACAAATTTTGGCGAACGAAGAACGACGAGCGACAAATGAACGTCGAGCATAGTTCGACGAAGCACGGAAAATGAAGGATTAAGAGAAGACAACACGAAAGACGACACGAAAGTGAAAGACGAATGACGAGACACGAGCGTTTAAACACGAAGACGTACAAAAGACGAGCGACTAGAGTGAAATGACGAGTCAACCGGAAAAAAGAAGACGAAATTCAAAAATTATAAAAATTATAAAAATATAAAAAATCAAAAAATATAAAAATCAAAAAATAAAAATTCAAAAAATATAAAAATTCAAAAAATATAAATTTTGAAAAATATAAAAATTTAAAAAATATAAAAATTTGAAAAATATAAAAATTTGAAAAATATAAATTTCGAAAAATTGAGTTTCAAAATTTTACAAATTTTGACGAACGAAGAACGACGAGCGACAAATGAACGTCGAGCATAGATCGACAAAGCACGGAAAATGAACGACCAAGAGAAGACAACACGAAAGACGACACGAAAGTGAAAGACGAATGACGAGACACGAGCGTTTAAACACGAAGACGTACGAAAGGCGAGCGACGAGAGTCGAATGACGAAAGAGTCAACAGGAAAAAAAAGAATATATTCAAAAATAAAAAAAAATTATAAAAATATATAAAATCAAAAAATATAATAAATCAAAAATATAAAAATTCAAAAAATATAAAAAATAAAAAATATAAAATATCAAATAATATAAAAATTTGAAAAATATAAATTTCGAAAACTTGAGTTTCAAAATTTTACAAATTTTGACGAACGACGAATGACGAGCCACAAATGAACGTCGAGCATAGATCGACGAAGCACGGAAAATGAAGGAGCCAGAGAAGACAACACGAAAGACGACACGAAAGTGAAGGACGAATGACGAGACACCAGCTTTTAAACACGAAGACGTACGAAAGACGAGCGACAAGAGTCGAATGACGAGAGTCAACCGGAAAAAAGAAGACTAAATTAAAAAACTATAAAAGTTATAAAAATATAAAAAATAAAAAAATATAAAAAATCAAAAAAATAAAAATTCAAAAAATATAAATATTCAAAAAATAAAAAAAATAAAAAAATATAAATTTTGAAAAATATAAAAAATCAAAAAATATAAAAATTTGAAAAATATAAATTTCGAAAAATTGAGTTTCAAAATTTTACAAATTTTGACGAACGAAGAACGACGAGCGACAAATGAACGTCGAGCATAGATCGACGAAGCACGGAAAATGAAGGACCAAGAGAAGACAACACGAAAGACGACATGAAAGTAAAAGACAAATGACGAGACACGAGCGTTTAAACACGAAGACGTACGAAAGACGAGCGACGAGAGTCGAATGACCAAAGAGTCAACAGAAAAAAAGAAGACTAAATTCAAAAACTATAAAAATTATAAAAATATAAAAAATCAAAAAATATAAAAAATCAAAAAATATAAAAAATCAAAAAATATAAAAAATAAAAAATATAAAAATAAAAAATATAAAAATTCAAAAAATTTAAAAATTCAAAAAATATAAAAATTCAAAAATGTAAAATTCAAAAAAATAAAAATTTAAATTATATAAACGAACCACGAAGGACGAACAGCGGACGACCAGCGATCAGCGTCGATCGACGAGCTATCAGTGACGATCGAGGAGCGGCAAACGACGATCGACGTAAGACGAACGACAAATGACGACAGACAAAAGACGAGTGATAAGCGACGAACACAGACGAACAACGAGAGACGTAAAACGAAAGACGAACGTTGAACCACCTAAGACAATTGACGAACAATGAGTGTGGATCGACGAATGAATTGAATTGAATTTTCCTTATTTTACGTGGCGAGACTCGGGCCATCAGGCCCGCTCTTCCGTCTGACCACGCAAATTTCGCTACGCTCCTTTCACCTAGCAGAGAAAGAAGGTATTTCTTGGGCGAGAAACAGGCGATTTGAATTTAGTTTAGAGAGGTAATTTATGCTTGAGGATCTTTAACATGCAAGTAAATCTTCGAACATGGGACGGCCGGCTTTACTTCCTCTCCGAAGGAAGACGTACGAAGGATCGCTGCTCAAAATCCACGGCTTTGATCGGGTTTGAACCCGCCAACTTGGGTACATCAGTACAGTACGCCAACGTCGAAAAATATAAAAAGCAAAAAATATAAAAATTCAAATAATATAAACTTTAGAAAAAATCGAAATATAAAAAATTCCAATAATATTAAAATTCGAAAATTATAAAAATTCGAAAAATATAAAAAATGTAATATTTAAAAACTTGAAAAACAAAATATCAAAAAAATCGAAAAATATAAAAATTCGAAAAATATAAAAATGCGTTATACGTAAACGAACGACGAACGATGAACGACGAAGGAGCAACGGTGAAAGACCAGCAACACAAAATGTGGAATAAACGAAAAATCTAAAAATTTGAAAATAGAAAGATATAAAAATTAAAAAATATTCAAAAAATATATAAACGAACGACGAACAACGAACGACTAGCGCCGATCGACCAGCGACAATTGACGATCGACGATTGACAAGCGACGAGCGAGGAGCGAACAATGATTAAGGACAATCAATGTACGAAGGGCGACGAGCGACGAATTAGTCATTGAGACTCTAGCCTTACGAACTGGGTTTGAGACAGCAAAATCTATGAATGCCCTACAGGTTGTTGTAAATCTTGAGAACAGCTTCAAACGACCGAATTTCCGGGTTCTGCTCACATTCTGCGTACGGATCTCAGGAACTCCGAGGTCATTTGGTAAGACTCTAATCAAGAGAAGAAACGTTTGCAAAAGACTCAAGCAATGCCCTAAAGAGTGATGATAATAATAAAATTAATAATAATAATAGTAATTTAGCTCTTAGGCCTCGTTCTCGCTTTCCCCTACGCCTACGCGGCCCCGGGTTCGATTCCCGGTCGAGCCAAGACTATAGTGTGCGTTTTCCTTGCAATGAGCCAGTATATGTTGCTGACGACGCGAAAATTCGCTTGTCAGGTTGAGAAGGCCAGAATAAGATGAGGGAATGTCTACGTGCTAACCACACGTGTCCTTAACCCATGGGCCGAGGCTGGCCTGTAGGTCTGAGCCCGTTCACGGGCTGTCGCGTCAAGTACATACAACAACAACAACAACAACAACAACAATAATAATAATAATAATAATAATAATAATAATAATAATAATAATAATAATAATAATAATAATAATAATAATAATAATAATAATAATAATAATAATAATAATAATAATAATAATAAATCCAAAACGTGACAAGTGGGTGTAGCGGCCACGTACAGTTGGAATACAAAAAGAGGCACGATGAAGTGGCGAAGCAGGTCCACAAATCTTTGGCATTGAAAACGGGCTTACTTGCCACTTCCGTGCCGTATTATAAATACGTGCCTCAGAACGTGCTTGAAAGTAGTGAACACACTTTCTACTGGAATCGCTCCATTATCCCTGACAGACACGTCGGCGGCAATAGACCCGATATAACTTACATTGATAGAAACCATCAGCAGGTTTTCCTTATCGATATACCAATACCCAATAACCACAACATATCGGGAAATTATCAAGAGAAGATCCAGAAGTATACCGATCTTGCCCATTAAGTCGCAACTGAAAAACTTTAGTAAAGTGCCAACGGTGACTATAATAATATCAGCTACGGGAGTGATCTCGAAGATGACACTTCGGACACTGGCGTGTCTGCACTTGGATGCCAGGAATGTATACAATATGCAAAAGTCAGTCATCTTGAATACATTTGTTATATTGTATATATTGTTAGAAGCCACCTAAATCTTCTGTGAAGCAACTGCACACCATCATCTCTGTCAGTGGTTTACATACCGACCGGTAGATACTGTGAATAATAAAGTAATAATAATAATAATAATAATAATAATAATAATAATAATAATAATAATAATAATAATAATAATAATAATAATAATAATAAAAGAATCAGAAGAAAAAATGCAAGATAATGAACTATCTTTTAATAAAACTCTTAATATTTTTCTGAAGACTATTATTTAGCCTGTGATAATATTATTTGCGGCGTGTAGGAGCAGCGGGCGCGAGGCGGGGGAGAGCGAGTAATCGCGGGGGTGATTTGCGGGCGCCGCAGGAAGCCCGCGGCTCCAACTCCGTCGCGTCCTCTGCAACATTCATGTCTTCCATGTACTTCCGTCGCCCCTCCGCCATTGCGCCTCAGCCACCCCCTCCAACACCCACCTACGCAGTCCCCTCCACCCTCATGACCCTCACACTCTCCGCCGACGGTCACACCCTCCACTGCCGCCGTGTGTCTGTCTCTTCGCACCCACTGCTTCCGTCTGCTCCAAAGATTCCAGCGACACTCCCACCGACTATCACGCTTTCATTTTCCTCATGTCCCCCACCATTTAATGGGTCTCTGCCCACCTGCCAACCCGCCTTCTCCTTCACACCGGCCCGCCCACCGCAATCACATCTATGTCTCCTATCACTCTCTTTGTCGCCTCCGTCACCACGACCGCCACTAACGCCTCTTCCGCTCCCACTGGCTCAGCCACTCAGCTCCTATTGACCCTACCACTCCCACCGCCCTTCCCGCTCTCACCGATTTGACGTTCTCTCCCAACCTGATACCAAACCGCCCTCGAAGCACTTTCCCCCGGACCCACATCGAGCACGCCGCCACCGCCACCACCTCCGCCCTCACCCCTATCCCCGCTCGCACCACTTTCGTCACCCCCTCCCTACATCCCCAGCCCTTGCTGGTCCCCCACCACTCGACCACCCCAGCCGCAGGACGGTCGCGCGCCCCCTAATGACGGCCGGAAACAAAAACAGCTGTGCCGAAGCGGCCATAAATACTGGAACACGTTGAGGCGGGCCAAACCGCGCCTCACCTGAGGCCGAGAACTTCGCGAATGGTTGCGAACACAGATAAATCTCCATCTTTTTTACAAATTGGAGGCAGGCGCCCACTTCGGGAAGCGGCCGCGGAGGGGCGCCCCGCCCCGCCCCGCCCACCCGCGACCGCCGAGCCTCTTTCTCCGGCTGTTTTTTCAGCGGCGCCCGTGATATATTCGCCGGGTGGCGCGCCGGGGACGGCGCTGGAGCCGAGGGATTGGGGGCGGCGGGGGCGGGGAGGGCGGCAGGGAAGTGGGAACGCCGGGGTTGGCTAGGACGGCGGCGGTGAGAACCGCGGGGGTGACGGAGGGGTGTAGACAAAGTGGGGGAACAGAACATCAGGAGGTAAAGGGGCAGGGATGAGGCAGGAAAGTGGGTGTGTCGGGGTGGTCTAGAGCTGTGGCGGTGGGAACCTCGGGGGTGACGGTGGGATGTAGACGAGGTGGGGGAATATAACGGGGCAGCGATAACGGCAGGGAGGTGGGAGCGCCGGAGTTGGCTACGGGAGCGGTAGAGGGAACCGCGGGGGACGACGGAGTGTAGACGTGGTGAGGTCATGAGAGGGTAACGGGGCAGCGACAACGGGAGGGAAGTGGGAGCGATGGGTTTGAACACCGGGCGCGTGAAGGATGGGGAGGGTGTGTGCGGGTACGGCGGAATGGCATGCGCTGAGGGCTGCGTGGTGGCGGAGAGACAGCGATGGCGAGATGTGGGCCGTGGGGATGGCGGTGACGGCAGGGAGCAGAACGGTGCAGGTGACGTGAATGATGGGGTGGTGAGTGGCGGTATGTGCGGGAGTGGCGGTGTTGGGGGGAGAATGGCAGAGACGGGAGGGTGGTCCGGGTGGCGGGGTGTGGTGGAACAGGGGCTACAAGGGAGGCAGAGCGGATGCGGACGGCTGGACGGCCAAGCACTAGAAGGACGGGAGGACATTGAGAGCGAGCGTCTCACACGTGGCATCATTTGTGTTTGATGTGCACAAACGTTAAAAGGTACAGATTGTACGAGTATGTTTAAGTTAGTAAGGTCATTTGCAAGTGGGTACCTGAACTGAAGAAGAGTTACGCATTTTTACCTGCTTAAATTCCAAATCGCCGCATAGAATATTGTATATGAATTGGCCTGAGCATTACCAAACATTCTACAGTACAGATTCATTGATCTTCTTCTAAATGTCCACGTAATATTGCATGTAAATTTGAGTTGGTTAAATTAGACCACTCTTCCTGCGTTTCTATTATTTTCATAAACAGATTCAGGACAAAGCACAATCTATTTTGCTTGTTTATTCTTCCTTGGCACAAAGGTTGTCTCTATTGGGTCAAGCATTGAGCTTCCAATGATAACTGTTTCCCTTTTCTCACCCTCTCCACTTTGTAATTAATGTCATCTGGTATAGAAAAATCTGTTCGTCCTAGTTTGACGTGTTTTTGGCAAACCAGAGTATCTTTGGAAAAGAATTTCCTCTTCTACTGAATGGTAGATCAAGGACCGCGGTTCAAGGGCTTAGATAGAAAACTGATGCTAGTGAATCAATCACAACCGACGCAATATTCTAAATTTTCAAACAGCCTAAGAAGTCACAATTCTGCCCTTTCGTGTCAAGGATCATCTCCTTGATCAGACTTTCCATCATATACTTGGAATTTTATATCTTGAGGTCGTACATTCAATAACAAATATTTTGAGTACCAGCTTCACGAAGGTATAATAATTATTAATTTTATTATTTTACCACTGTTTTTATTGATATTACACTTCTACACTTCTTTATGAAGTTTCGGAGTATTGTGTAAATATTTTGTGGAAGTTTTGTTCAAAAGAGATTGCCAGGAGGGTTAATACATTTATCTCTCTGACAGACGAGATGACCAATTCAAGTCTTGTAGAAAGCGTTAGATCGTTGACGGATGCACAAACCCACCCAAACTTCACTTCCTCGTCCGAAAGCAAGC
Source organism: Gryllus longicercus (assembly GCA_038098605.1). Lineage (NCBI taxonomy): Eukaryota > Metazoa > Arthropoda > Insecta > Orthoptera > Gryllidae > Gryllus > Gryllus longicercus. Next base: position 81,262 of record JAZDUA010001227.1, read on the forward strand.
GAAGTCCACAATTGTTTCTTCAGGGCGAGTGAAAATCTCAAGGAGAAAGATGTGGTCTGGTCTGTGGACTGGACTCACAGACATGAAAATACTCTTAAAACTCTGTCACAAACTCTTTCAAACGTGTTATGACTTATTGATTAAGAATATTCTTTTAAAATCATGCTGATGTTAGATGGGTTTTAACTAGTCGGTACACAATTAAGATTATTGTTTACACAATATAATACCCCATACTGCCTCCAATATTTAAAAATGGTTTGTTTGACTTGTTTATTTATCACTATGAAATTGGAATATGAAACACAATTATGATGCCTTTCAGAGGATATGAGTATGACCAAGATGTAAGACTATGTTTAATTTTACTAACCAGACTAGCCAAATTACATCTCTACTTACCTCCGACTTGAATGGAAACATTCAGTGAAAAAGGGAGCTAGCCAACAAAATTCAAAACATCAATTTATTGACATATTCAATGCGTTCATAATCGAATTCCTTCAAAAATCGATATTTTGAATTTTGTTGGTTGGCTCCCTCTCTCATTGGATGCCTCAATTCATACTTTGCCGCTGTGACTTTTCATTCCTCCGTCACTGATACATGCACATCTGAATCCACAGTGTGTTCGCCTACATGCGGGTCTGCGCTGCACTCCGCTTACAACGAACCATTTTCCTAGGCCCGGTCGGTAATCGCCGGCGCGCCCCGTCTCGTTATGACGGCCGCGGCAGGAGGCCGTGGAATTCCCGAGCGCCCGCACGTCCGGCGGGGGGGCGCGGGGAGGGGGGAAAACGTGCGGCGGAGAAAGGCCGGGGAGGGGAAGGTGTGTCCGAAAGAAAAGAAAAGTTTATTTCTGAAAGATTGCTGGTCAAATCCCATGGAGATTGGACCGCGCGCGCACCTGGTTCGCCCGCCTTCGTTCGCCCAGGGGACGCCCCGACCGCGACCCCGGCCCCGGCCCCCGCCGAAATACGGCCGGCGGCGGAAGCGGGGGTGGGGACGAGGGAGGGGAGGGGGAGGAGGGGAGGTGCGCGCAAAAAGAAGCGCAACTGCGCGGCCGATCGCTTTCCCCAGGCGGCGATTCTTCCGCAGCCGCCGCCGCCCCACCCCGCCCCTCCGCCGCACCGCAAACTCCAAGCGACGTCGAACACGCCGATAAACGCTGAAGAACAGGTTATTTGCAGGATATATAAGTGCTTGCGTATATGTACGTATGCGCTTATGTAAGTATGTGGTAGTATGTGTGTATTTAACGAAACTAAGGAGTCCTGAATGTGAATGTGTGCGCTTCTGTGTACACATGTGTATTTAACGAATCTATGGAATTCTACATTATTGGTATGCGATTTGTGTGCATGTGCTAGCATGTGTGTATTTAAGAAATGTATGGTGGCCTGAACTCCATGTATGTACGCTCTTCTGTGTGTATGTGTGTATTTAACGAATCTATGGAGTTCTGAATTCTGGGTGTGAATGTATGCGCTTCTGTGAGTATGTGGGAGAATGAGTGCGTTTAACGTAAGTAAGAATGAGTGCGTTTAAGTATAGAGCCCCGAATTATGAGTATGTATTGTGGCGAAACCGATTTCATCATAATTTTATAAACGAAATTCACCGGATCAAAATTTAAACAAATAGATTCGGCCACCCAGGTTCCTGCCGAGAGATTTCGCAGACGGGCACACGTGCGCGACTCCGCTTATCGCGCATGGTCCCTACCGCCCCCGGCCCATTACCGGAGTCGTTTAGAGGGTTGGCGACGACAGATTCAATGGACACACGTGTTCGCTGTGCTAGCTGCGAAGTTTCGACAGCGCCCGCTCGTTTCGGGGAATCCCAAACTCATAAATTTTTTTCACGCAAACGCGCCCCCTGATGCAAGCATGGGGCGATGTTCTAGAAGGAATTGGAAAATTCTGGACGCTTGCAGCTGGCGCAGAGCGGAAAGTTCTGTGGCTTCTCGCGTGGCGATTGGCTGAAAATAGCGTGATGCGCAACAACCTAGAGCCAATAGTGACTTGACTTTTATAAAGAGCTAGGGCACATAAGAGGAATTGGGTGGGGGGAAAAATTTACCTTATAAGATTTCGACGGAGAGAATTTCAGAAGAGCTGGGGCATCAGACAGGGCCAGAGCAGGAGAACCGGCAGGGCAGTCGGGGCAGAAGCTTCTTTCGGGGAGCTAGTCGTCGGTCAGAGGCAAAGTTCGCCTTCGCCGGACTTATAAAATTTTCATCATCAGACGGGGCCAGAGTATTAGGCGTCGGGGAAAGACTATCGTGTCTCTGAAAAACGTATTATTTTCTGAGTTTGAATATTAGACTGAGGACAGTGGAGAGAGGAACTTATATGGGGGTGGGAATTATTCGGGCGAATATGCCTATGTGGGGACTTACGTTATTTTACTGCGAGTTTTGAGCTGTGAGCTGACTGCAGTGGAGAGAGAATTTTCTCTGGGGTGGGTTTTCGCCGTGAAGAGAGGCGAATGTTTCTCCAATCGAATTTTAAACTGTCCGAAGTTGTGTTCGACTTCTTATCATAAAAGTCAGAGAGAGACGCATAGTTGACCACTCCGTTTCTGAGATCATCCGGCCAGCTCAGCTAGTACTGCCAGTTTCGACCAGAACTTCTAGTACTGCCAGTTTCTCCCAGAACTTCTAGATCCGCCAGCTCAACCAGACTTCTAGACATCGCCTATGCAGCCACGCATCGCGGCCTTTTCGTGAAACTACGAGGCGGCTGCCCAGCTGGCGACGAGAGAGGTCATTGTCTTTCCCGGAGGCAATTTTTTTTTTTGAAGGCCGCCAGACGACCCTCTCACCCGCGCCACGGCCGCCCCCGGCCGCACAAAGACCCTTTTCAGGCAGTATCGTTAGGGCTACCGCCCTTATTGTGTAAATGTTTCATAATGCGGTGTCACGCTCTGACACACTGACCAGTAGTAATATCACCTATTGTAATTGTTAGTTGTAATTCTTCTTAGTTTTTAAGCTTAACTCCTAAAACTAACTTTTCATTTTTTTTTCTCTCCTCTTCTTCATCTAATTTTCCCGCTATTATTTTCTTCAATTTAAGAGTGTAACTTCCCTGGGGCATTTTAATCATATTGCCCAGGAATAAATGTGAATTTTTACCAGTGAACAAGTGTTTATTCTTGTGTTTCCACTGTACTATGTAACAATTCCTTCCATCACCGACTTGAGCTAGCGATAGGGCCGCTATCCGGTTCCCCAGGTAACCGGAAGTGTTACAGTATGCTCCTCTGTGTGCTTGTGCTAGCGTTTGTGTATTGTAGAAATGTATGACAACCTGAATTCTGGGTATGAATGAAAATCTGTGTGTTTGTTATAGTATGTGTGAATTTAACGAATCTATGGGTCTGAATTCTGGGAGCGAATGTATGCGCTTCTGTACAGGTAGCATGTCTGTACTTAACGAATGTATGGGGTTCTGAAGTATGATATTACAACGTACCGGTGATGATAGGTACGTTGTAATACCATACTTTCAAGGTCAATAAAATAAATATATTCTTATAACACATTTAATTAAAAAACAATACGATTATGAGAGTGAATACAGCTTGCATGTGAATGAATGGTTACAGATAATTTACATTATATATTACATTACTATTCCTGCCGCAACAAATAGCTTGCCACCCTACGATATTACATTCTTAGGTCCGTCTCCCCTGCGTTCTTAGCGAGGGAAAGATCGGGCGGTGACCCCAACCAGCAACACCGATAATGTTCTTACTGCCAGGTTGAGTCGCTGCCCGACCGGGCAACCTCTGGGCGACGGGCACGCGCCGCCGCAGGCAGCGAAGAGGGTGGGTGGAGGCTGAGTCACCTCAGGCAGCGGACGTCTTCGGCTCCTCGACGGCTTCCTGCGATCCAGCCTTCCTCTCGCTCACGGCCAGGCTCATCGGCGACGCACGCTACCAGGCTTCCCCCTGACGCGGCGACGCACGGTGGATCAGATTTCGAAAAAGCTGGCCAAATTCTATAAATAAAAGTTAATATTTTAAGTTTAGTACAACGCAGTCGTGTCCAGGAGGCCCCATTGCATGTCCTAGTGGAAGGAAATGATTTTATCTACCATAGATCGGGGACATTTTAGTGTCTCTTAAATCCTTCTAAGTGTTTGTAATTTTTTGCTTATTGAGAATTTATTAAGAAAATAAAACTTTCCATTCAATGCATTGTGATATACAGATCTGTTTAAAAGGTTCAAAGAAAAAATTGGATGTTTTGTGACAATATTGTTGTAAACTAATAACGTTTGCTTCAAACTTCGAAGTAGTAAAGAGTGTGGGAGATTTAGTAACTAACATGACGTACAAACGCCAATCCGCTACACCAACGTTGGGTCCGCGTCGAACACAAAATAAATCCAAAAATAATTCAAGGTTAAAAATAGATTTATTTAAGAACAAATGCTACATGTATTTGGAACTACAGAGGGCGTCAATAAATGTTTAGACACTTCAAACATAAAAAATCAACATAACAAAGCAGAATTTACACGAACATAAAATGATGATCACTAATCATCTTAAACTTTTACATATACAACATGTGCTCCAAATGCTCACTATTGACTTTAATACACTTTTGATTAATTGAAATTACTGTTCGAGCACCATTTGCGAAGTGTCCTCAACGATTGCAGCACATATAATCTCAATTTATTTCCAAAGCCCTGCCAGTGTAGATGGTTTTCTACGGTTTTCATCATTCTGAAGACATCCTCATAAGTAGAAGTCCGACGGTTTCATCAATGCATCTCTTGGTGGATGAGTGGTAAGCTTACTGGCTTTTGAACCTTCAGCGCACGGGTTCGATTGCGGTCGAGGGTCGTGGAGTTTCAAATTGCGGAAAATGGAATCCCTCCTGTCATTTCCGTCTTCACTCACGCTCTCCCAACCATAGAGTTTGGATGTAGTTAACAGAGACTGGGGTAGCTTCGAAGGAAGCCTTGGTTGAAAACATCGGTGCTGAACTACAGCCAATGGCCGCCATCCTGCAAAGAACAACCATTGATGACATTCATTTTGCTAGAGTCTGTTGTTTCATCGATGCATAGACATATTTTCTCTTCTTGACAGGCAGTACGAGTGTATTGAATGGGTTTTGTATCAGTGTGGAAGGTAGTTCTTACGCATTAATTCATCAAGTATTTATCACTATATATTTCACAAGAACATTTTTAATGAAAGATTGTCTACATTAAATGTGCTGCGTCAGCAAAAACAAAAGCACGGTTCAAATCTGCAAAATACATGGTCAGTTTAGAAGACGCACTTGTGTTGGCAGGATTTGACACAGAAAAACGTATGTTTCCTTACCTTTCGCCTGTTACCTGCTGAATTTTGTACATGTTTGTTGCTGCTCAAATGCTAAATAATTGTTGATGTTCTCTGTTCGATCATAATGGAGTTTTCGCACTGTTTAAAGAATAAAGATTTTCCGTCACTGATGGAAACATCTCCGAAATGTTCTGCAAGTTTGTACAAGCAGTTTAAAGATTTTACCTTTACTTTCAATATCTTTGCAATCATTGGAGAAAGGCAAATACAAACTCAGTCTCATCCCTACTGAATGTCTCACGTCCTGAAAAAATAACACTTACTGCACGAGTATTAACGAGTGGCCCATAGATGCATTGCCTTTGAAAGGCAGTTGAGTATTTGATTTCCTCTCCTCTCTTAAAAAGTAACTGAACTACAGTAGGGTCGACTTCGTGTCCTGCGATAGCAATTCTTGGAATATTCATGTAATCGATCGCGCGAGATGCTACGATGTCTGGAAAGTTCTCGACTGCTCTTCTGATTCCAGGAACAGGTTTCACCCTAACGCTTTGAGGTACCTGCCTGCAGGATTCCTCTCGGGAAGGTCTCCATAACCCGCAAGTGCCATATTCCAAGTACACGCCGAAAAGTGCAGCTGCGCAAGTAGTATACTGTGTTTCTGTATTGGGTTACAAAGAGTGTACAAGATAAATATCTCAACCTATCATCTGGAATATACTCTCACAGGGGAATGTTCTAATAAATATATAGTTTGGGAAACGCAAGAATACATACTGTTGGAGCACTAATTGAGAAAAAAGAAGACATCCAAATCATTTTTTCAAAATACTAAGTTTAAAAAAAAAATTATTAAAATATAAAAATTGCGAAAATATTTTCAGTGAAATTAAATTCCATAATATATTTTTCCAAAGTTTTATATATAAGTCTAGAATACACGTTTTACAATAAGTTTACCTAAAAACATGCCAATAAGTTTACCTAAGGTGCCCTATTTATTCATAAAATTGCAATACCTTTGTTAGAACAGTTCATTTTACCACGTAATTATTGCCATTCTCCTTCTTAAAGCGTATAATGCAATGCATAAAGCAATCTTAAAAGATGAAAAGAAAATGATATATTGCTATTAAATTATTGTTCTTACAAAACAAATGAGAGAAAAATAATTGATCCAGAAAATGTATTTAAAAACACAACAAATAATTGTCAGTTCTGGGACGGAAGCAGAGACATGCGGCTGGAACACAACGGCAACTAATCTCGCAAGGGAGTTGTTCTTTTGCAGGGAGCCTTTAAAGGCAAGGTTAAGGTAAAATTGCTTCTTCTACCAACTAGTAAGCATAAATCTGACTATTATGTACTTTTTTCAGATTGCGTGATTATAAAAGATCATACCAATGCAGAAAATATCACTTTAAGACAATTCAACAGACGATGCGGAGTATTTTCACTTTACCGAATATTACGATCCGGTGAAGTATTTTGAGAGATAAGTCAAGTGCATTTGCTTTTATTGGCCGTCGTACACTTAAGTAAGACATTGTCTTGCGTCTGCTGTTAATATTCGCGTCCGGAGAAGGCGGCGAGGGAGGTCGGTGGCTGAGCGGCTGCGACGCACTCCCAATTTGCGGCCGCTCAGAACGACAAAGCGCTTGCGTGTTTGCGCTGCCGGCCGCAGCGCCGCGCCACCGGCGAAGGACGCCGGGCCCAAAGACTTCATTTCATACTCGCCCACCGGCCCTCCTCACTGCCACACGTCCCCTTCCTCGGCCCTCTCCCCACACTCCGCCGCTTTCAACGCACTTGCATCACTGTTCTTTCCTGTGCCATTCCCACTCCACTTTCCTCACCTTTCCCATGCCCTCCTCTCTCCTTTTCCATCCCATTCTCCCCCTTCTCATTATCTCTTTTCTCATATGCCCACTCCATTTCCCATTCCTTCCCATCTGTATCTCATTTCCCCTTTTTCATCTCCCCCCTTCCGTTCGCCGCCCAATCCCTTCCCATTTCCTTCTTTTTCTTCCCCCTACTTTCGCTCCTCACAATCATTGATTCTTCCTTCCCCTGAATTATCCCTCTCCTCCTCTTCCGTCCTCGTTTTTTCTCAGGGCGCGGCAAGTCCAAGCAGTTCTTGTACTTGCATCCCCTCCCCGCAGTCTCGTGTACTACATATTCTACCGTCTAACAATATGCACGCCCCTGCATTTAGTTATACTCTGCCACTCTTCATCTCTTCACTGCCCTCCCCGCCTCTTCCCGCTCTCTCCACTCACTCCACCCCTTGCCGCCTCTTTCTACCTTCCCCTTACATATCCACACTGTCCTCTACGTCACTTCCTGCTCCATTCAACCCCCCTTTCATCCCCGCTCCTCTCTATCCAACCCTTCTCCTTCCCGCTCATCTCTACCTTGCCCTCCCTTTCCCATTCCTCTCTATCCTCTCCGTGCCTTCCTGGTCCTCTCTACCCCTCCCCTTCCCGTTCCTCCTTCCCCTCCTTTCCCCTTCCCATCCCTTCATACCTTCCTCTTCCTTTTCCTCTCTTCCTCCCATTCTCTTCCCGCTCCCCTCTACCATCACCCTCTATTCCCGCCCCTCTCTCCATTCCCCGCCCTTTCTCACAAGAATTGAAGTAATTCATCCGCCACCACCACACCACCCCCTCCCCTCCACTCCTTCACTCCCCACCCACTCCGAACCGCCCCCCCTCCCGGCGAAGGCTCAAGTGTTTCAGCCGCCACCGCCCGTTCACTCCCTCCTCCTCCCACCCCGGTTTTCCTCTCGGGCACTTGCCCTCCTCAGGTGATGGAAACAATAGATTTCCCTTTCTTTCAGGCGCACCCCCTCCGGCGGGATTAAATTTTAACCTCCCCAGGCGCATGCACAATAGAACAAAGCCCCCGCCGCCACCCCCGCCCCCGCCCCCACCCCCGCGCCCTCTCGTAGCGACCGCTCGCAGACGCCGCTCTATTTGTTCATGCGTTGCTTTAATTTACCCGCTGTCCAGCGGCGTCCGCGGCTGAGGCCGGCGACGGCCAGCAAATTCCCCTTCGAACGAGTGGTTCTTGCGAGCGGCTTAGCGAGAGCCTTCGAGTGTGAGAGAAATTATGCATGCACTATAACCAACACAGTGCTCGGGCGATTAGGGAGATTAATCAATTACATCCTTTAAGACTACACAATTGTAATGTGAAAATGTATTCGAAAAGTTTTCATTCACTTGACCATCATAACTAAATGTCTAACAAAAAATAAAGTATCCAAGATACCCTTAAAATTCAGGTAATTTTACAATAATAATTATTCATTGTATCAAGAAACGATACAGAGGGCTTATTCATCGGATTTTTAATTGCGAGGGTGTTGGAAATCTGTTTTGTATCGCTAATTGTAACTACTTCGAGTATCGTATTTTAAAATTACAAGCTCTTAATAACACAAGTACACAAAAAAAGTCAGACCCACTTGACATATGTTTTCTCTCTTTGTATGTTGACCCAGCTTTGTTGTAGACTTGTATGTTAACTTCATACTGGAGATCAACAGGTCTTGCAATTCTAAAAGTATAATGGCCGTAAGCAATTAATTGTAGGTTTTGATGATTTATGTCGCAAACATCTTTTTCAACTACCTACATTTGATTCTTCCCCAGATTTTCTTAACACTTCCATATTTTTCTCTCCTAATTTTTAAAGTGATTGAAACTTCGGAATCTCAATCTAAGTTGGGTTCACTTCTATTTCTGCAACTGCTCTATTAATTGTTTAAGATGCGAATCTAGCATTGCATGCAAATCTAACATTAAAAGTCCGCTGTTTTGTAAGTTTATGTAAATAAAGTGTTAGTTAAGTTAAATAAACACAAGTTGTGAGTCACATTCATTCGAAAATCGGTATTTGCACACTTACGTAAGAACGTAAAAGTGAAAAGTCGAACGTTCAATCATTCTCTAGCATTACTCATAGTTTTGTTTTCACTTGTACTCCGTATTCACTTGAAATTGAATCGTTTATTTCAGAAACCGTCAAACGCCAAATTCCTTATTCCGAGAAAACTGACAAAAAGTCTCCCAATTTTTCTGATTTCAAAATATATTATTTATTAAGGGAGATGATAAATTAATATTTTTTATATAAATATGCACTATACGATGTGTCTATTCTCGTGGAACAATAATCCGCTGCTAATGGGTATTTTAGATTTTGGCGTTTGACGGGTTTCTGAAATAAACTATTCAATTCTTCAAATTTAATAAGTTCGAATGTTTAATACTGTTCGCAGATTTTGAGCAAATTTATTTTTCGTAAATAAGACAATTTGAATCTAAAATTAAATCAGTCTGCGGCGTGATTTACTTAGTAATTCAGTTGTTCACTTAAAGACAACATGAATGTTGCCTACTTAGATATCAATACTGCTGATTAGGAACAGATCACAGTTGTTAAACCTAACCATAATATAAAGTTAGGACTAAGGTGTCATTTTTTTATAAAAAAAGGATCGTGGATCTTGGCAAATTGGAGGCGGGTGACCAAGCCACAGCTTTGTATGAAGAACTTTCAACAGCTTATCCTGATCATTTACCTGCACACACAGCCATGTTAGAATGTTTGGATAGTGAGCACAAAAAAAAACTTACTACTGCTTGAAATGGTAGACGATATGGATTCAGCATTGGGAAAAACATACAATAAGATTATAAATTTTGCAGATACTATAGTAAATTCCGTTACTCAGACTGTTTTTCTTGCCTACTTTGGCATTAAAGTGGCAATCGATCTGATGCTGCAAAGATATTGAGTTTCATTAAACAACAAAAGCAAGCAATAGTTGAAGCATTAGCCAAGAAAGGTTGTGCCCTCTGCCGCGTATATAATAAAAAAGAAAGTGACGATGGTCCGAAAGCTTTAGAATGTGTTATGGAGAAGGGTTACAATTTTTAGATGCCACTGACAGTAATGCAATATACTTCTCGATGTGGCATGCTACTTTGAACCGCTATTATGGACGTGCACTCAAAATGCTTTTGAAACTTGGTGAAGACAAACCAAGTAAGTAACTGGATAAAGATATTTCAGAGAATGCACGGAAGTTTAGTTGGGCATATTGGATTTATTACTTTGAAAGTGGACTGTATGTTCGTTTCCCTCTTTCATACCGGCCTTTCTGATGATATGGAAATTTGTTGTAGGAATAATTGAAAAAAATGATTAGCTACCTCTTCACCCATAGGATCTGCAGAGACAGTGTGAAAACGCGTACAGAATTCCCACAAGTCATGTGAAAAATTGAATTTTATAAATGTCTTAAAAGAATATTGCTATCCATAAATCTTGTATTATGAAGGTTTTTCCCCGCAATTTGCAGTCTAAGACTACAATATATAGATGTATCGTAACACACTCATCCAAGACACACGTCTCAATAATAATAGTAACAATAACAATAATAGCAATAATAACAATAACAACAATAACAACAATAACAACAATAACAACAATAACAACAATAACAACAATAACAACAATAACAACAATAACAACAATAACAACAATAACAACAATAACAACAATAACAACAATAACAACAATAACAACAATAACAACAATAACAACAATAACAACAATAACAACAATAACAACAATAACAATAATAACAATAATAACAATAATAACAATAACAATAATGATAACAATACTAATAAGTATAATCTGTAATCGTGTAGGCTTTGTAAGAAATAGTTCCCTCCTTTGGAATACTCAGGATTATCAGCTACTTACCCATTAACGTCACACCCTTCGAATCCCATTTCGAAATATTCGTTAAGACGTTGTTGTTTTTTGTCAGATTCTGCAGATATAGAACATAATTTTCGCATTATGAAACAAGTTTGTGTGATGTTTGAAGTACTGTTATGCGAGTAGCCCCCCACTGAATTCGCCTCTGCAGCAGCAGCGACAGCAGACGCGCGGGGAGGCGACGCCCCAGACCTCGCTCCGGACCCCGTGCTTCCTCGGCCCGCCGCCGCGCAGCGCCACGCTCGCTCCCCGGCTCTAATTACAATATAACTTGTCGCAAACTTCCGACAAGCTTCTTTTAAGAGAAACGCCTGTGATTGATGGATCCGCTAAGGGTTGACCAAATTAAAATTGTCGGGAAGACGGATGATCGTTAATGTAATTAATGTTGATTGGTAGGAAAGAAGAAAACTGCTACCTTTCTGTCATCTTGGGAATGGCGGTAGCGGCGGCGAGGGTCGCCAGCTTCCTCCCCTCGCCGCAACGCCGCGCTGCCGTCACCCTTAGTTATTTACCCTCAGTTCTTTGTCAGTTCGTTTTGTGCTAATGGTCGCGCTTCTGCGTTCGCCCCTCTTTCGGAGGAGGAGGACGCAACTTTTTTGGGTGCTTCTTCACAGGAACCCGTACTTTGAGCCAATTTGAGTTGTCCCTTTTCCCTTGATGTGGCCTCACACGAAAACCACGACCAGAAAAGTTTTTGTTTTTTTCCTTCACACATACTACTGTTCAGAAATAAAATGTGCTTTGATTGTTTTCGTGCATTGTAAGGGACCAATCCAATCAGGATGAAAAGAAAACAGAAGTATGCATATGTCATTCCTGCCTCTCTGTCTCTCCATGCCTGTGTTTATTAATAGTACAAAAAGTTCTGAAAATCCACAATGTGGTCATCACAAAGCGTACCTGTTAGGAACGTAATTTTAGTTTCCCGCGTATTACAGGCTTAGAATAGAAAATATTATGTAATTTTAGAGCGAAATCCGACAAATTTTTGACAGAAAAATTCCTATTGTAGAATATTTCAAGAGTTCAATTTTTTCGGCGACATCCTACAACTACAGAACTGAAGACATATTTTTTCTCTGAATAAAATATGTCCTACAAAATTAAATTTTTAAATGACATATTTTTTTCAAATTCTGAGTAGTTTTTGCGTAAATATGACTGAAATACGAGCAATTTAAAAAAAGTGAAAAACAATATTTTTTTCAAAAAAGGCCCCAATTTTTTTCTTCATACTTTTGGTGGGAATAATGGTTTACGCGTAGAATAACATTACATAATCGCCATTTAGATTTATAATTTCGAATTTTCCAAATTTGAACAACCTTTATTTTCTTTGTTTGAGGTTATTAAGCTTTACTTCACGGGCGTTTTTATCACTATTGCATTTTTATGTACAAGTGATTCAAATGATTTTTCATGAAGTTTCTCTAAAACAAAAGTTTTGAGTGAAAATGAGTTCAAAATTGTGCATTTCCAGAAATGCCAAATTTTATCAAAAAATGCTCCAATGTTTTTCTTAAAACTTCTTATAAGAAGAATGCTAAAAACATGATATTCAGGCCATTTTGATTTTCCAAAAACTTCACAAAGGATTTTTTTAAAATATATATCTCAAGTCATTAATGTTTACATTACAAATTTTCTGTACATTATTGCATTTGTAAACACAATTGCTTCAAATAATTTCTCGAAACCACAAAATTTTCTCAAAAACTCAAAACTTTTGTGAAAATGAGCTCAAAATGCGAATTTTCGGAAATGAGCAAACGATTTGTTCTCAAGACCTGCTGCTCAAATTTCAGTTAAAACTTGCAAGCATGAATATGTTTTATTTTTTTTTATTTCAAAATCCTATTTCAATTGTACTATTAGGAGACAGTAAAAATGAGAAAAGTTTAAAAAATACGCGCCGTTAGGTAGCAGCTTGGACGAGGGCGAGGAATACCGAAAAGGTAGCCTAGGCTGGAGAGATTATAAAACCTACTAGTACCAGACAGTCTATGCCATTCTGTAGCACTATTAGTTTATTCTAGTGTACTTAAACGGCAAGAGATAAGCCAGTGAAGAGAGACGCTGCTACTGCCACCAGTGGACAACCTTGATACCACTGCTATATAATTTGTATCACTAGTTTCACCCCAGTGTATCACCCAATCTCTCATCCACCAACTTCCAAACCAAACCGAATTCAATCTAGGAAAAAATTCAAATCCACCACAGGAATTAAAATACTCGGCTAATGTGTTTCTGAAAATATTCTGGGCGTTATTAGAGGTAACGACTCTGTTTTGTCAACCGTAATGCTGGATGAAACTCTATCATTGAAAATAGTGAAGATTAGTTTCCATAGTACAACACTGTTATATCCAGATAACAAACCCAAATTGAGAAAGCTCAAGTGTGCGTAGGAGTAATCATATTCTAAGAAATTGCATTTTTACTGGGTTTTTTATATGAACGTAATATAACAAAAGTTATTGGAAAACAGAGAGCTGATATCACAAATAATGGACTTGCTAATAAACCTCGGCTATCCTCTTGGTGTAAAAATGTCAACTGCGTCTTTATTTGCTTTATGTCTTCCTAATGCTTTAAAATAATCTTAATAAGTCAAGATTACATGTGTAGAATTTAACAATAACACTGAACTATATCCGCTTAAAAAAGAAAAGAAAAATAAACCAAAAGAGTGAGCAGCGAGAGATGGCCTGGCCAGCCCTGCGGCCGCCCCGCGGGCAGTCGTCAAGGGCAGAGCTGTGGAGCGCGAGAGGCGGGATGGCGAGGCGCGAGGCGTGGGGTAAGGGCGTGAAGCTCTGGACGCGGGGCGTGGGGCGCGGGGGGCGCGGGGGGCGCGGGGCGCGGGATGCGTGGCGCGTGGCGAAGGGCGTGGAGCGTAAGACGCGGGACGCGGGGAGCGCGGGGGAGCAAGGGGTCCGGGTGCGAGGGGTTCGGGGTGCGGGGAGAGCGAGGGGTTCAGGGCGCGAGGCGCGAGGCGGGGGCGCGGGGCTGTAGGGAAACTTTTAAATTCCGAGCATGAGGCCCCCTCCGTCCCGCGCGATGCCTAGCGAGCGCCGTCTGATTTATTTCGGGTCTGATTGCTTGGGGCAGCGATACGCGCCGCTGACGCGCCAGCCGCCGTCCCCGCTCCTTCCCCGCGTCGCGTCTGCCAGGTGGTGGGGGCGCCCCCACACACCTTCCTCCCCGCTCAGGAACGCCTCTCCCCATCCTACCCCGCTCCCCCCGCCCCCCAGTTCTACGCGCCAGCCGCCGTCCCCGCTCCTTCCCCGCGTCGCGTCTGCCAGGTGGTGGGGCGCCCCCCCACACACCTTCCTCCCCGTTCAGGAACGCCTCTCACCATCCTACCGCGCTCCACTCGCCACCACCTTGCTGGGCCCCATCTCACCCCTACCCCCTCCTCCCTCCGAGCCCCGCTCAATCCTGTTGCACTTCGGTTTATCCCGTTCTGCCGCGCCTCGCCTCCCTCCGCCCCGCCCGCTCTCCTCCCTCTCCCACACTCCGCCCCCCTCGGCTCGCTCCCAACCGTTCCTCCCTGACCCCACTCCGCTCCATCCCAGACCTCACCTTGACTATGGAAAACTCTTGTATCTGCGCCACTCCACCCCACACCACCTCACCCCGCCCTGCACCGCCCCTCCCCGCCACTTCCCGCCTTCTCCGCCACGCCACGCCACGCCACGCCACGCCCACCACTTCCCGCCACGCCCCACCACGCCCCGACACGCCCCGACACGCCCCGACACGCCCCGTCGCCGTTCCACCTTGCTCCGCCCCGCCTCGACCTGCGGTCGCGGACGCCGCGTGAGGCGTCGCCTCGGCAATGTTTACGAAACGATCGCGCCGCCTTCGACGCCTTCACAGGCAGAGCGCAGGAGCTTCGTATCAGGAAAGTTGGCTCTGAGAAAGTCAGCTCTTGCCCATCGACGGCTCAGTAAATCCCGGTTAATCGGACTTTGAAATTACAGTCAGGGAAAAGTACAGACGACTCTGCATATAATGACTTCGGATATAGTTATCTTTTGGTTATTAAAAACTGAGCTCACTGGCCCTGAGTCACATACATAACAAATAACCACTAGAAGATCCTATTATAATGAAATTTTCAAATCACTGGTCCATTTCAAATTTAAATTGTTGGAGAAACAAGCCCTGGGGCAAAGTTTTGGTATTCGTTGGGATTTTGTAATTCTAAAACTTTAAGAGATTTTTGTCTTCATGGTTTTAAATGGAATGACGGTATACAGAAAATGTCGAAGATTTTGTGTACCCCATGTCCCCGGTGGATGGTAAAACCCGGCGCAGACCTACAGTCTGCTAGTGGGTTTCCCTCAACCAGTATCTCCCACCGCTCCAGCCGGGACACGCTTCCGACGCACAAGTTCCCGACCAATCTCTTGGCATATGCGGTAGTGTAGAGCATGTTAGTGAAAGTGTGTGTACGGGAGAGGATAGGACAAGGAAGAGATGGGAAAGATCGTGCGCGGTCCGTGGCCCGTTTGTTAGAGTACTGCTCCTGCATTTGCCTGGTGTTTATCGGAGAGACCACGGAAAACTACTGATCAGAGGAGCCGTCCGCTAGGAGTCTCCTCCAGACAGCGACTGAATTCGACTGACAAGCTAGTGTCGAAAATCCTGCCGCACCGTCAGAACTCGAACTTAGGACACTGACTCCCGGTCAGGATCACTGTAGTGACATCACATGATGCCCTGAGCCACCTCTTCCGGCCTTTCCCCTCCCCTGTCGTAGACTTTGTCAGGTCATTACCTTCGGCCTTGTAAGCGAGGAGTTCTTAAGTGGGCAGCCCACATGGCGTGCCCTACAAGCGCTTCTACGCGAGCAACTGTGTAACCTGCCTAGGCACGTCTGCTAGGCACGTCATTCTGTCGGGAGAGGAAGCGCTCGGGCCAGTCAGCTCTAGTTTAGTGAAATGCTAGTGACGCGTGGGAACTGCAATGGCCCCCCGCGAAGAGACTGTCCACAAAGTTTTGTTTGAGCAACGGGTATATGGGACACAATTCAATAAAACTTGTTTTTATTCAAAATAATGTAGGTGAGGCAAAAAGCTGAACAATTCAAACGTCGATAAATGTCAACTATTATTGTATCAGTTGTATACAATATGTGAATTTGTATCAGGTTGAAGAAAATATCAAAAAAAAAAAGAATGAGAAACGATTCTTTAAAATATGTTTAGGCAAATAATATGTAAATAACAAACACATATGAGTACACGTACGTATAGCGACAACAGTCCTTCACCACAAACTCTTAGAGGGTTTTCCACCCGATGCAAACGAGTATTTATTAATTCCAGGCGGGTCAGTTACTTTTATCATTACTCCTTTAAGTATAGGTGCATGCTATAATGTTATATCCCGGAGATGATGTTGTTCCCTCACTGAAACATGAAATCCGAAACCAACCACACGTCAACTTGCAAGACTTCTCCCCCCCCCAAATGTCTCCATCAGCGGGGTAACAACCGAATTAGAACAAGCTCTAAGCTCTCGACTTGTCTCTCAACATATAAGGCAGCAGAGTACACGAAAGTGTGTGAGTAAAGGAATAAGATAAGTCAGGGATGAGGAAAGAAAGATCGCGCTTGGACAGTTTGCTATGGCATTGCAATGCCATTCTCCTGGATCGCCTGGTGATCGGCGAAATCACGAAAAACTATCAACGAGTACAGCCGTCCGCTAGAGTTCTGCTCTACACTTTGGGCGTTGGATAGGATCTCGTTTCGTAGCTAGTGTCAAAACCGCGTTGCGGGAGCGTACGAACGCCGTGCATGGGGAGTGGGAGGGTGCGTGGCGTGGAGGGGCGGGGGCGTGACGAGGAGAGGGGCGGGGCGGGGCGTCGAGGCGCGGGAAGCCCCGCGAGGCCGCGGTGGCGGTGGGCGTTGACGCCAGACAAGACACTGCACTCCACGCGCCGCGCCCATTGACAGCCGCCCGACAAAACGTCACTTCCGCCCCCCTCCCGGCAGCCGCGGGGCGCCTGAATTATTAGCAGCACTTTGTCGTCGCCGCGCCGCGCGATGCCGTATTTATCTGCCAGGAGTACCCTCCGCGCCGTCTTCCTCGGAAGTCCCGAGACGCCTCGACGCGACTGCAGGATGCTGCAGGAGCTACAGGATCAGTGGCGTATTCAGGCATAGGGGAGCGCGCGGAGATGGTGTAACGGTTAGCGTATCGAACTGTTATTATGGTGGGTTCAAAGCCGAATTAAGGGCGAAAAAATCCTTCGTACGTCTTCCTTCGGTGCGGAAGTAAAGCTGGCTAGCCCATGTTAGTATATTTACTTGCATGTAAAAGATCAAGCCTAAATTACGCCTCTGAACTAAATTCATCGCCCAAGAAGTACCTCCTTTCTCTGCTAGTGAAAGGAGCATAGCAAAATTTGCGTGGTTAGACGGAAGAGCGGGCCTGATGGCCCGAGTCTCGACACGTAAAATAAGGCATCAATTCAATTCAATTCAATTATTCTATGAAGGTCCACTTTGACTGGCCGGGAAACAAATGAACGTCATGTAGGGTGATCCCATTGCAAGAAATTGTTATGAAGCCGTTTTCAAATGAGCCATCTGTAAACGACAGCACTGAAAAAATGATTGCATGGACTTGAGCTGTAACTATGTTGGCAGCAGTGTCCGTTCAGTAGCTGTCAAATCGGTCCGTTCTCATATGAATCTCTTTTTACTCGGCCAAGAGTGCTGCATGGTTGTCTCTAATTGGTTTCGAAGAGCTGTTCAAATGCTAGATTTGAACCAGGTTGTGCACGGCGGCCCACTGCAGTGGCCCGCGAGCCACTCGCGTTTCAAACAGCAAACGCCTTCGGCATTCTGCACTCAAGAACCGGACGTCTACCCATGTGAGCGGCAAAAGAGCAAAGTAATGGGGGGGGCATCGCGAGGAGGGGAGCACAGTGAGATCGGCTCGGCGCGTAAATTGAATGCCTGGGTTTCAAATCGCTCCCAACATTTTACCTTTCGAATTGATCTAAAATCTGTTTTGTGACCAACATGTGCCTATTTATGCAATAAAAGCAATCTCTCGCATCAAGATTTATTTAAAAATAAAACAGGCAATTTCAAGAAGTGTAATTTTTGCCAGCAATTGAATTTATGCCTATTTTTCACTATTATAAATATGAATAAAAGATACCAAAGAACAAACCTCTCTTACAATATGTTACGGGCAATCATGAGATTATTATAGATATTGTTAAATAGAATGCAAAAGCTTCATCTGTTTTATACAATGTCGTAAACGATTAATAATAAATAGTATTCGTTTATTTGTTAGTAGGAATGTACAACGTACAATTGTCAGAAATTAGAGCAGAAAGTAATCTTCATTTTTTAAGAACAAGTTTTATACCATAGTTTGAACCGTCTATTCAATTAAAAATAGTTAAAGAAAAATAGTTTATTAATGTCATCATCAAACAAAAACTATTCAATTTTACAATTTTGTATTTAACTCCAGACTAAATTTGTTACTTCATCACAGCAAACCGAATAACTTTATTAGCCTTACAAGCAATTAAAATAATTAGCGTTCAAATCGAATGTTTGTGTAATTGGTTTATGATCATATATTACATTGTCATCTATTGTCAACAAACATTTGCAATATAATACAAAAAGAAATATTGCTTGAAGTGTATGTAATAATCTGTCATGTTCTCGGCGAATTCTCTTTCAATTTACGTTCGAATTGCTCATTCTCCCAACTCTTAAAATGAGTCAGATCCCCATCCTTCTTTACTCTTTCGCATTTGCACGCGACTGACTCGCACGTGGCTGCTGAGTTCAGTGAAAACGCAATATGTATGCAGGCCTGTACTAGAGTCTATTATGTCAAAGCGCTCCCCCCTTTCGTCAGGCAGACTGCGAATCCTACCTCCATTAAATGCCTTTTCGTTTGAAATGTCATATTTTTATCAATATCGAAGAGTTCCAATTTCTTAGCAAAACCTATTGCTATTGCGCTGAAGTATTTTACCTAAGGTAGTGACGCTGCGCTGAAGTTTGCCATAAGCCATCAGCTCCGTATCCTAAGAGAGAAAATCGTAGCAGAAGTGATATCGGGCAGCGCGGCGTGCTACTACACGCACACACCTTCTCGCATCGCTGCACGAGAGAATCAGAGGAAATTTCACTGAAAATCTTGAATATGCCAATAGGCAATATTATTCAGCACATTATTACAATACAATTTTACGCTCAAAATAGTTTCTATAAAATTGAGATATGGTGCAACAATGGCAGGTACATAAGTCAGAGAATCTTCATTTTATTTGTGTTATGCACAGTGGTATAATCAAATACATGTACAAGTAGACATTTCGTTCAGATTACGCAGAAGGTGTATGAATATGGCACTTTGCAAAAACCGATTCACATAAAACATTATCTGATGTTTAATTAACTGAACAATTGAGATAAATAAGTAGCAAGGTATACCAATATGGGGATTGTTCTACTTAAATAAAATACTGAAACATTACAACTGCATACTACAACACGATTTTTCGTTCTAGTTTCAAACATCAAACCAACAGGCACAGAAACACAACTGACAAGTTAAAAGAACGCAGATCTAATCGTATTTCCACAGCAACTCTTTTGAATATTTTCCCGTCACGTGCACAATAGCTTCCAATCTGCAAAGTCTGTTGAAGTACGGATGATCAATTGATTTTCGTCAATTACGTCGCAACAATCTGGTTTCACGTAGCAACCCACTTTCCCTGCACACGCGTGCCCAATCGCACCCCCACCCCCAGTCCCCCCTCCCGCTTCTGTTGCCCCGGCGAAGGGCCGCGCCCTTAATCCGATTATCGGAAACAATAGAATGATATGCTATCGATATGAATATTTATATAAGCAAATGCGAGGGACGGGCGGTCTTATAATTGAGTTGGAGGCCGCAGCGCAGGCCAACAAACAACCTGCAAACGAGCTAACCGCGCATCAGAAGTCACCCGCAGCCTGGCGCCGGGCGCCGCTCACCATTCATTCGTTTTACACATTTTTATGCGAAAGCTCCGCGCTTCGAAATTGTAGCTATCGTAGTTTTAGCTTCACACCGGAGCGTTGCAACACGTTGCGTAATTCGTTCAACGAAGTATTTTCGTGTGACCCAATTTTTTTTCGAAGGTATGTGAGATTATCTGCGAGTCCTAATGCGTTTCTCTTATACACAAGATTATTGCTTGTATCGGCACCCAAAACTCATTTGCATTACGCAAAGGTCTTCAGTTGGTATTAATTTGTGATTATCCATGTTTAAAGAATTCACCAAAATGGCAATGATGTCGCCAAGGGCAGTGATGGTTGCTAAAAAGGGAGCGATGCGTTTGGTGACTGCTGCGGGGGAGGTGACGGAGACAACACGTGTGACTGCAGCGGGGGAGGAGACCGAGTCAACGCGGGAGATGATCGCGGCGGGGGAGGAGATGGCCGTGACCGCGGCACAGGAATCTAGGATGGATGCACGGGTCCCGAACACTGACATTCAGGTGAGGAGAGGCTTCGCTAGATTGTTGCAGGTGAACTGTCGTAGTATCATGAATAAGGAATCCGAATTTTGGAATTTAATTGAAGCATGTGATCCTGATGTCATAATAGGAACAGAGTCTTGGCTTTCGGACGCAGTAGCAAACTCGGAAATTTTTCGTTCAGACTACATTACGTTTAGGAGAGATCGCGAAACTAGAGGCGGTGGTGTATTTATATGCGTGAAAAACACATTTAATATCAGATCAAATTGGGTTGATAAAGAATTTGAAATGACGGGTGTAGAAATTTTCTGTTCAGGAAGTATCTTAGAAATTATTGCTTGCTATCGTCCACCGGATAACCGTCATGTAGTTATTGCTGGAGACTTAAATCTCCCAGACGCAAATGGGAAGGGGATTGTTTGCGAAGGGAAAGTCCAACAACTAGTCAACCGACTTGTCTGGGACAGCGGATTAGATCAGGTAGTAGACAGGCCGACACGGCAGGATGCTATTTTGGATATCTGCCTAATTAGACCGAAAGATTTATTCTTGTCGTGCGACGTTTTAGAAGGCATAAGTGACCATAAAGCAGTTTTAGTCGATTTACAGTTAAATATTTCAAAGAAAAGTATTACCATCTGTATTCTAGTGAAGGAATACAAGAAAGCGAATGTACAAGGGTTTCAAAATTACTTAAGCGAACGATATGGCGAGTTTCTTAGAATAGGAGGAGGAATCGATGAAATATGGGGAGAGTTTAAAAATATTTTAGTAAATGCTGAGCAGGCTTTTGTACCCAGTAAATTGTTAAAAAGTAACAGCGTTGCGGAATATTATAATGCAAAGATTAGGCGATTGAAAAGAAAAACCAGAGAAGCATTTAAGAACAGACACCGTAGTGAAAATCATATGACCTTATTTCGAAATTATACTAAAGTATTAGGGAAGGAAAAAATACGTCATTTAAAACATATTCTTAATGCGGAGGGCAGTAATAATTGGTCGGTATTTTTTAAATACGTTCGTAGAAGGAAAGGAAGTAAAGACGAGATTCCAGTTGTTCGTGTTAATAATTCGCCAATAACGGACCACGGGGTAAAAGCGCAGGCTTTTAACGCATATTTCAGCTCGGTTTTCAAGCAGAAATCTAACAGTATTCAGATACCAACGCTGGTAGATAGATGTAGTTTTCATATTGATGTAAATACTTTGCGGGAAAGAATAAAATTAACGAAGAGAGGAAAATCACGAGGTCCTGATGGTATTTCCACGGACATCATTAAATTAGGCGGAGAGGCAATTCTACCTTATTTAATTAGGTTATTTAATGTATCAATAAACAACGCTTGCGTACCGAAAGATTGGAAGCTGGCTCTCGTAGTACCTATTTTTAAAAGTGGCGACAAGACAATAATTAGTAACTATAGGCCGGTAAGCCTTACATCAGTCGTAGGCAAACTTATGGAACATCTAATTTCAAGCCATATCAGGAAAGAATGGGAGGGCAGGGAGTGGCTTTATCAGGGTCAGCACGGTTTCAGAAATGGTTTCTCATGCGAAAGTCAGCTAGTCTCACTTCTACAGGACCTAGCCGACGTAGTTGATGAAGGGAAAAGGGTCGACGCGATAGTAATAGATTTTTCCAAAGCTTTTGATGTTATTCCACACGATCGTCTTATAAAGAAATTAATAGATTCGGGTATAGACACTAGAGTAGTAGCGTGGATAAACGAACTACTCCGAAACAGGAAGCAGAAAGTTCGAATCGGTAGTTACTTATCAACCTCGAGAAGCGTCACGTCAGGAATTCCACAAGGAAGTGTAATCGGACCACTCATGTTTCTGGCCTTCGTGAATGAATTGCCGACTAATTTAGCTTCAAATGTACGACTCTTCGCAGATGACTGCGTAATCTATTGGATTATCAACTCGGAGAAAGACGAGGATATTTTGCAGCGAGACTTAGACAAATTACATATCTGGGCAGAAACAAACGGCATGGAAATAAACAGTTCAAAGAGCAAGTCCATCACGTTTGGAAGGTGTCGAAGTTACAATGAATCTGTGTACAAACTGAACAATAATGTTATACCTCGAGTCACGTCTTGCAAATACTTAGGAATACAGCTAGACAGTAAATTGAGCTGGGAAAATCAAGTCAATTTCGTTGTAGGGAAAGCCTGGAAATCTTTACATTTTGTTATGCGGATACTGAAAAAGAGTACAGTGAGAGCCAAAGAACTAGCATATATGTCATTAGTGCGACCTATATTAGAATATGGCGCGGTATGTTGGGACCCATACAGAATTTTGCAACAAAGAAATCTAGAAAAAGTCCAGCGTAGAGCATCAAAATTTACTTTCAGGGGTACCAAGAATAAAGGGGTATGGGAGTCACTCGAAAGGAGAAGATTAAAGTCACGTCTCTATGCAATGTATAAAGCGTACACAGGCCTTCGAGCGTGGAAAGAAATTCAAAGTCGATTAGGGAAACCTACATATTTCAGCAGAGCGGATCACATGCACAAAATTCAGACAAGAATTCAGAAAACGGACGTTGGGAAATATTCATTCGCGAATCGCACTATTAGGGACTGGAACAGTTTGCCTGTGACAATCTTCGATCCCCTTCCTCAAAGCCTGAGCAAATTTAAAAATAAATTAGTTTCTTGAATGTGGATATGTTATAAATATATTTAATAAAATTCAGTGTAATTACCTATGTATTATTTGTAATTAAGTATTATTATTGTTATTATTATTGTAGTTATTATTATTAATGTTATTATCATTATTAGCATTATTATTTATTTTATTATTATTATTATTATTATTATTATTATTATTATTATTATTATTATTATTATTATTATTATTATTATTATTATTATTATGTGCAGTGACGTTGTGCAACTGTGAGAAACGAGTGAGTAAGAAGTTAGTGTATTCTGCCACCAAGTTCTCACATTTAATTGCAGAATTATTAATAAATCTAATCTAATCTAATCTAATCTAAAACGTTATAATACAACATTTCGTGTGTGTTCAACGGAGTATTTTTGTCTGGCTTCAACATTTTTTGAAGAGTGAGATAATTGTAGGCCAGATGCGTATTTATTATTAGTCCTATACTATTGCTCGTATCGTAACAAGTTATTTGATATTATGCATTCTTTTGATTTTTATATGGAGGTGACATGGTACGAATTTTAGCTACTAAAGTTTTTACACCACGTATTACTAAAAGGTCAATGCATCAAATAACTCGTTAATCATAGAGTTTTCAATAAAATAAATTAGAAGTAGTGTGCTGCAGGTGATAATTTGAATTCGGTTATTTACATGTCATTTTTGCAACATTTTGTCATTATTTGGTATTACTTGGTCAGCATTCTCGCTGCTCTCTCCAACTTCAATGAAGGCATTGTTCGTTGATATGTGTAATTTTCGAGTTTCAACAATACTCTGAATTTAGTGTTCGCGTAGCTTGCGTAATTTCTTAAGAATCTTCCTCTGAAAGTACGATAACTGATACGGGGATTCGCGTATTCGTAGAAATGGCCAAAGACATTCTAGAACACCCAACAATTCCTACCTGACAATTCTCTTCCTAAAAAGGTGCATATTATTCCTCCCGAGATTTTACTGAAAAAGTTGTTTTTCCTACCTCTGCCAGAAAACTAGAGAGTGGAAAAAACAGTTGGTAGCATTGTACTCCGATGGGGTGCCAAATTTGAAAATACCCAACCATTCCGCTCATGTTGGGGATGGACAATGGACAAAAACCTACAACTCAAGCTTTAGAAACAACAACAACGTTCTACGTAATTAATAAGGACAATTTAAGAGTAGTTGAGCCCATCTCGAGGTTCTGCAGATACGTGGCGATAGACACTAGAAGTAAGAATCGCATACAGAGCGCGTTTCGTTTGATAAATGTCTTATTTCGGCATCCAGGTGAAATTAATTCGAAGAATAGACGAAAACGAGAATCAGTACAGCCGAGGTACAATTTATCTATCCAAGCAGTAGCTGGTATTTATCGAGATTAAGTTCAAAATTCCTCAATTTGATTATGCTGAAAACGAGAACTTTGAATTCATGAATGTTCAGTGGCAAACTTGCAACTATATACGCTGATGCAAACTATATTGACAAGCAAGATTTATTAAAAATAATACGGACCTATCAATATCAATCACACGCACGATGCACGTCGTATTACGTTCAGATGACCTCTACAAAGGTATATATATCCTCCTTCTCTTATCATTAAGAAATGAGAAATCTCTTGTGAGTTAGGTACGACTTGCTTTGTCGTAAGAAACGAGGCATTCCCGCAAAGTGATTCGCATCGGGCCATAAACAATGCAGAAGTCATCGGGCGCAGAGCGTCCGGCGGTGCCCTGCGTGGGTGCGGCGTGGACGTAGTCGCGGTGCGCGCCCCAACGAGATTATTGGAGACGCGTAATGGACGGCCCCGCAGCGCGGTACGGACGCCCCAGCGAGCGCACGCGACCTGCCTCAGGGGAGGAGGCGGCGGGGCCCCGGAGTCACTAGCGCTTAGGCCTGAAAAAGTCTTCCGCCCACACGCACGCCCAACCGACCGACCGCGACTGCCTGTCCGCCCTCCACCACCCCGGCTCGACAACCCACCCGCCGACCGCCAACTGCCGACCGCCCGACCGCCCGACCGCCCGACCCGCCCGACCGCCCGACCGCCCGACCGCTCGACCGCCCGACCGCCCGACCGCCCGACCGCCCGACCGCCCGACCGCCCGACCGCCCGACCGCCCGACCGCCCGACCGCCCGACCGCCCGACCGCCCGACCGCCCGACGGCCCGACGGCCCGACGGCCCGACCGCCCGACCGCCCGACCGCCCGACCGCCCGACCGCCCGACCGCCCGACCGCCCGACCGCCCGACCGCCCGACCGCCCGACCGCCGACCGCCCGACCGCCCGACCGCCCGACCGCCCGACCGCCCGACCGCCCGACCGCCCGACCGCCCGACCGCCCGACCGCCCGACCGCCCGACCGCCCGACCGCCCGACCGCCCGTTCCCATGGCCGCTCGCTTGTTCTTCCAACAGTCTAGATATCCACCAGCACACTCAATCCCCAACCTAAGCTCCCATCTGAATGTCCATCTAACCGTCCGTCCCACCGGAGAGTTCACTACATGAACACTAAACCCAAAGCTTACAAAACGACCCCCCTCACGTGCCAAATTTCGAAAAATATTAATTTCAGCAATGCAATCTGTAATTCTGTATACAAGTAGAACACTTTAATAGAAATTCATTGGCGCAAAGCAAACTCCAATCAGACGAATAGTTTCCGAGTTAGACGACAAAAAAAGGAACCTACACAGATCAAGTTACAAAACGACCTTTACCTTACGTGCCGAATTTGGAAAAATTTTAATTTCAGCACTGCTATTTGTAATTCTGTATACAAGTAGAACACTTTAAAAGAAATATATTGGTGCAAAGGAAATCCAATCAGACGAATAGTTTCAGAGATAGACGAGAAACAAAAGGAACATCATTTGATAGAGCTACAAAACGCCCCCCCCCCCCCCTTACGTGCCAAATTTCGAAAAATCTTATTTCAGCACTGCTATCTCTAATTCCGTATACAAGTAGAACACATTAAAATAAATTGATTGGTGCAAAGCAAACTCCAATCAGACAAATAGTTTCCGAGATAGACGAGAAACAAAAGGCACCTCAGATTATCAAAACACAAAACGACCCCCCTCACGTGCCAAATTTCGAAAAATCCTTATTTCAGCACTGCTACCTATAATTCCGTATACAAGTAGAACACATTAAAAGAAATTGATTGGTGCAAAGCAAACTCCAATCGGACAAATGGTTTTGGAGATAGACGAGAAACAAAAGGCACGTCAGATTATCAATACACAAAACGACCCCCCCTTACGTGCCAAATTCGAAAAATCTTAATTTCAGCACTGCTATCTCTAATTCCGTATACAAGTAGTACACATTAAAAGAAATTGATTGGTGCAAAGCAAACTCCAACCAGACAAATAGTTTCCGAAATAGACGAGAAACAAAAGGAACCTCAACTGATCAAGTTACAAAACGATCCTTTCTTTACGTGCCAAAGTTCGATAAATATTAATTAAAGTAACTAAAAAATATATATATTCAACTAAACCAACAACAAAACTGGTCTCCTTGTTGCCATTTTTGCACACACTCAATCGCTCTCTGAACCACCCGCCTTTCCGGTTTCTTAATCACTTAATAATCTGCGAAACGCCCACTATGTCATATTCCCAGTCACCCTCCTAATAGGTTCCAAGTTTATCTGTTTTTCCGCTTTCCTAACTAAACCCACGTTCCTGAACTCTTCCAGAACCCGTCCAGCGGGCGGGCACACCACCGGATACCCAAAAATTTTAATGAACATCACGACATCCCGTCCCGTCCCCCAAGCCCATTCGTTCACCCCTTCCATCTCGTAACTCACTCCATCTTCCAACTCATCCCCACCCTACCGAACGCACGCTTGACAGCACATCTGCCCACCCGCTCGCGCGTCCCTCCCTGCGCCTCAGTCTTCCCAGCTCATCCACGTCTGCCCGCGCTTTGCGTTGGCCTCCGCCTCCGGTCTCGGGGGACGCACCTGTGCGCCTCGCCACGTGTCTTGGCGCTGCCCTCGCCTGGGCGTCCCCACCCGCCCACGCTCTCCTTGCTCACCTACGCGCTGTTAGCTGATTGCGCGTCCACTGTGCAGGAGATGGCGGTGGGGGCGGACGCTAGCGGTGGAGACTTTCGAGGGTGGTGGGGTTGGTCAAGGCCGGGCGGAGGCGGGCGGAGGTGGGAGGGGGCGATCGTAACGCTCATCATCAAAGCCAAGTCCGTCTGCGTTTACCTCGCATTGCCGTTGACTCTGCAGCGTCCCGACGGGAGTAGATATTCGACACTAGTAACTAGAAAGGTGGGATGAAATCATTCTGCTCTGATCGGTTATTTTCCGCAGTTTATTTGATAAACGCTAGGCAAATTCCGGGAAAGTACCCTGACAAAGAGAGTGTGCAGTGTAAGTATGTGTGTAAGGGGAGAGTAATAGACAAGGATGTGGAATGAAATATCGCTCACATTTTGAAGTCCGTTTGTTAGAGTACTGTTCTGTCATTGGCCTGGTATTGATAGATGAAAACAAATAAAACTACAGATCAAAGCATCGGTCGGTTAAAATTCTCTTTTAATCATTGGCTGAACTTGACTAAGTAGTAAAGCTAGAATTCAAAGACCGCCATCCATGCCTCTCACTTTCCGGTCAGGGACACAGTAACAGCATTGAGTCGTCTCAAATGCTCGCAACCGGTGGGACGTGACGTGGTGAAGGTGGTGGCGGGAGCAGGGGCAGTCATGGCGAATGTGGGGGACGCTGTCGGGGCGAAGGCAGAGAGGGCGGCAGGGACGTCATCTTGAACCGGAGCGATGGCGTGATCGGTGGCAGGCGTTGTGGAGGAATCAGGTACTGTGATTGAGACAGTGATAATATCAATGGAGATGACGATGTCTGAGACGAGAGGGGTAGCGATGTCTGTAGGCGGTGGCGAAGGGAGGGCGGGCGTGGCGACGTGGTGATTGTGATAATGTTGATCGCGGGGGTGGAGGCGGAGGTGCATGAGATGGCTTAGACGACGGGAATAAAAGGAGTGGGTGCTGTGGCAAGGGTGGTGGCGGCAGTGACTACGTCGGTAGAAGGGATGGTTAGGGAGGATACTAAGACAGCAGATTTGTCATGGTTGGGAGCATGGGAGGAATCAAAGGAGTGGGGATGAAGACATGGAAGGCGGTCACGTGGGTGATAATGAAAGCAGAGGTAGAGACAACGGCGATGATGGGGGAGAGGACTGTAGCAAGGTGAGGTCCGGAGCGAGTAGAGTGAATATGACGCTGACGATAGCCCAGAGGGTTCGTCGGCGGTTGTCGTGGCTGAAGCGGCGGGAGCAGCTGTAAGAGCGGCGGTGGCGGCGGTGGCGGTGGCGGCGGCGGCGGCGGTGGCGGCGGTGGCGGCGGTGGCGGCGGTGGCGGCGGTGGCGGCGGTGGCGGCGGTGGCGGCGGTGGCGGCGGTGGCGGCGGTGGCGGTGGCGGCGGCGGTGGCGGCGGTGGCGGCGGTGGCGGCGGTGGCGGCGGTGGCGGCGGTGGCGGCGGTGGCGGCTGTGGCGTTGGCGGCGTCGGCGAGGAGTCTTGCGGCCGACAGACAAACGGCTCGCGCCACCGCTTGCCGCATATCTCGAGACGTCAGAGGTTGGGCGCGGGCGGTGCATTGCCGCCCGTCCACCTGCACCCCGCGCAAAGCGCATTTGTCGCGTGCTCCGCCTCCAAGTTTGTGTAGCGCCTCTGTTGTGCACTGCCTCCGGCGCACTAACGACTCATTAGTTCGGAGTACCTCCACGTGATTAGTATAAGTCTTGCGTGTAAGTAGACATCCTGGTAAGCGTTATTAGCCGTGCATTATAATAACTATGTACAAGACATTTGTTATTAGATAGAAAACAAACAAATAGTATTGGCTTTTCCAAGCGTACCTGCATAAAGTATTTCAAACCGAAAAACGAATCTTCAGCAGCAGACGTAATGCACATCTCATGCGGGTTATACTGACTGCAGAGGAGCATCATACGATCATTCCGATGTAGTTTACAACTATCTCACTTGGAAGCAGCTCTTGACAGAAGAATAAGTTCGGTATTCCATATTGCCCGACTACTCCATAATACCCGAACTTCTTCTAGACCTGAACAGTTCAACCGTATTCTGAATTCGAACAGCAGGAGAACCGGCACGTGTGGTAATGTAGTGCATGTTGGGCGTCAGTGTGTGTGTAAGGGGTGAAGATAGGACAAGGAAGAGAAAGGAAAGGTCGCGCACAGTCCGTGCCTGTTTCTTAGCGTTCTGTTCAGGTATTCGCCTGGTGTTCATCGAAGCAACTACGGAAAACTACCAAACGGAGCAGCCAGCCGCTAGAACTTTCCTCCAGGCAGCGCCTGAATTCGATCTGCCAATCCTGTCCCTGTTGGGACTCGAACCTAGGGCCTCCCGGGCAGAAGGACTGCAATGACATAATGAATTCTCGGCTATCCGGGAGACGCCGCGTCGTTGGCTGGGGTGCCGACGTTTCGCCTGACATATCGCAGGCTTCCTCAGGGCAGTGACCCAGGATTCGAGCCGCGGAAGCTCACGTACACATATGCAATGACATCAGTTGATGACGTGAGCTGTCTCTCCCGATTTTAAATTGCACGCAACTGGAGTAATCAGTAACCCTTTACTCGGACATACAGAGTATTTGAAAGCCCTATCGATTAGACTGTGTCACACAGGAAGGAGGTATGAAACTGATAGTTTTGCAGAGGTCTCTTTTTCTATACAAATGTCCTCCCCACTGATTGGCATCGCAAATATAACCTGATGTAATGTATTAACAAGTTATATTTTGTAAATCACATTTTATTAAACAACTTGACCGAAAAATGGAGGTAAAATATTATTGGTCTGTATTAAATATAATACAAATCGATTTATTAAACGTTTAATAAAATTATAAACTTTCATCATCACAATTAAGGTTTTAAAATATTGTCCACGAAAATAAAATGGATTTAATGCTCCTTTAATTTCTAGTTGTATTACATCGCATCTATGGAACTCACTGATATCTCTGCGGAGGGAAGGCATTGAAAAAATGTTGGAGACTTTAATCATTGAATTCATTAATATTCCCAGTTAATGTTTCATATTCTGCATGAAAACTTGTGGTGTGTGACTGGCAACTTTTTCACGCTTCATTGAACTGTGAAAAATTATCACATGTATTTGAACGTTTTTGTTGAATGCATTAGAACTTCGTATGTTTTATTAGAGTTTTAGTTCCCTTCGTGATGTGTTAAAAGTAGTTAAAGTGAAAAAAATGATGCTACAAAGGGAACCGTGTTGTATACCGCAGTACTCAGTATTTTTGTATCAGGTAGAATGTGCATATCTGTGCCGAAACTTTGTGTGTATTATTATACAGTATTTTTTATTTCATTAGAGTTACTATATGATTGATGTACAGCCGTTACTAAACTGAAAAAGTTAAGTCCGCAGGGGGAAGAGTGTTGTATTTGGCGGAATTATTAGTAATTTATTCTATCCATTTTGAGTGCTGGACTCTTCCCAACGGACAGGGGCGTGGCGAATACTCATCACGAGGCGAAGGGGCCCGCTCGAAACCCAGTTCGGATTTGATTAATTGCTTGCTTAGTAATTCCGGGTTCATCAACTGCCAAGGCCATTAGTCCCGTAAGTTTCATACATTTGTTTTGTGGGTGGAATTGGTCATATTCCCCGGCTGGATGGTGAGATCCGTCCCAGATCTATTCGTCGGCTTACAGGGTTTACCCAATTAAGGTATCACCCAGCCGTGACAAGCTGTAAGCTACCGTTCGGTCTTCCAACATGTGTGGTAGTGTTTATGTAGATAAGGGGTGAGAAAAGAACAAGGAAGAGGAAGGAAAGATCGCGCGAGGTTCGTGGCTCGTTTGTTAGGGTACTACTTTGGTATTCGCCTGGTATTGATCAAATATGCCACGAAAAACTACTGATCCGAGCAGCCGACCGCTAGACAGCAGCTGAATTGTGTGTGTGTGTGTGTGTGTGTAAAAGGAAGCGCGCGTGAGATTGGAATATTCGAAGCATGATGCTCTTCTGGCACTTTTGAGCGATATCATGTAAACCGATCAGAACAATTGACCAACTAACTTGACTCAATCATGCATTACAAATTCGCTGATGGTTAACACGGCATGCTCACATTCGACTCCTGACCGGAAGTGAGCAGGCCACCTCCTTGCCATTGGCCATGCTCGATTGTGAGTCTTCCTTTAGCCCAGCTGGTGACCTTTGTTTCACCGAGAGCGTAGTATTTCATTCTTCCGGGCTCTTCAATTGCTCGGGTCATAAGACCCGTTAATCTAATGCATGTTATAGCAGTTATGGCGTGTCCAGTCTTTTGGTAAACGAGATCAGCCGCCAACCTACATGACCTGTGGTGGATTCCCCTTCTCAAATAACCTCAGCCAAAGGAGCACCACTCCAGCTCGTGCAAGTTCTAAGCCGCTGACCCGCTTATCAACTCTTGAGGTAGTATGATTTATGTGTGCGTGGGTGTGTGTCTAAGGGGCGATAAGGATAGGAAAGACAAAGAAAAGATCACGCGCACCGTGGCCCTTTATGGAAGTACTTCTACGGAATACACCTGGTACTGATAGTGGAAACCGCGGAAAATGAACGATTAAAGAAGCCGGTCGGCCGCTGGAATTCTCCTTCAGAAAGTGGCTGATTTTGACTTAGCTTTGCACCTAGTGTACTACGAGGTCGAACGAGCAATCTCCCAGTAACTATCACTGTCGATCAGCAGGCGTTGCCCTAGGGGACTCATTTACCGAAACTACATTCTATCCTGCAATATAAAAGATGAATCACGTAACTTTAGTTCCTTATGCCATTTTAGAACGGTTGAAGATATTGTTTTTCAGTTTTCACGAAAGTACACAAAGTGAATGAGGCTAATTGTGCGTTACATTTTATTCACTTCTATTTTACGAGATACTTAAATAACTTACTGAGATAAATAATAAGAATTCAATACTAGTAAATTGTTAGGTATTAAATAAGAATATTTCAGTAATTTTGAGTTATTTGCGATATGCGATGAGCGGAAATATTTAATGTACTGCACAACTCACCAGCCGCTATTCAAGGTTACGCAGAGGCCTACTTGCTAAGAGTCGCTCGGAACATGTACATTGGAGAGCTGATCGCGGCGATTAAAAATATGAAACGCATTCTAAGTATTCACAAAACAGTGGTATTTTTTTCATGAATTGCGCCTAGATCTTCTATTCTGCCTATGAGGAACTGAAAGTTTCCGAAATCTTCCATAACTTCTAAGACAATTCTAAAAAATTCTTCGCGTTTCGAAGGTGGGGTTAAGCATGTACAGTGTTTACCAATAGCTCATTGAATTACTTTCGACAAGACAAATCGCTAATCAAACTCAGTCACAAATCCGGAGGACAAATGAGCCAGTGAAATGTATTGTGTTTCAAATTACTTCGAGATGTAATATCGTAATTGTTATTTATGATATAAGTAATGTAAGCCATCTTACTACAAAAAGAGATTGTAGAATCGAGTATTGCATTATGATGTGATACACGATGAGACAAAATTTCATTTACATTTGACTATGCGAAATGTGACATACTTATCTTGATAGTAGTTAATATAAGAGCAAGGATTATATGAAATACTATTAAAAATACGAAACGGATCATTGTTATTAATAGTGAGTCTAGAACCTTTGTCTTATAACATCACATTTTTACGACACTGATCTCAGTTTCGAAAAGTATGACTTAAGGTAACAAAATTGGATAAAAATGATAAACATGAAAATCCCAACGGTGACCCCACGCTAAGTTACGATTATCACACTAAAAATAATGCACAACAATTTTTTAAACATTAAATTTATTTTCCATACCTTTTCTATTTTTAGAGTATGTTAATCCATCTTCGAGGACAAAAAACACTTCTCCACATAATCTCCGTCTCTTTCCACTGCCTCACGACACCTTTGAAGAAGGGCATGTATACTCGCTCGATAGAAGCCTGTGCCAGCACGTCTAAGCCCAGGGCCCGACAACTCTCCATCAAAATTGAGGGCAAAGTTAGAGGTTGCTACTATAGGATGCGTTAGTGTCGCCGGATACAGTGCTGGTAAGGCTCGCCAACTTCCACACACAAAAATTGGTTGAGAAATAGGAATACACTTTTATTATGAGCGATTTCTTAAATAAATTAAAAAAGAAGTTAAATACTGTGTGTTTATCTTCTAAAATTCATTTATTTATAATAATACACGCATGAAAGAAAGGTAGCGCGAGCAGCGGCGAAATGTTTTGCATCAAGTGCGTGTGTTTGTGTCCGGAAAACCCACGCACGTTTTAAATAACAGGTTGGTAGCAGTTCGTATTTTAGTTCGTGTAAGAAGGTGATGCTCTAGAGCGACCCACTGTAATGGGTCCCAGCACGCTATATGAGAGTTATAGGGCCCTGTCTAAGCCACTATTATCAGTCAGTCAATATCTCCTGTAAACCACGTGACAGAAACCTTTTTCAATTGCAGTTCCTTCAATGTTGTGTTCATATTCTCTTCTCATATACCCGTTTCACTGACAATCCTTTCACGGTGACACATTTGTCAGCCAAAATGAGGTTGTAAATAAGCTTCACATTGTCAGTAAAAAGCGAAAAGCGCGGCCTCTGTCTGCGCGGGAGATCCCGAGTATTTGCTTACCCTAACTCACCAGATAATCCGGCATTTCACCGACTAACTGAACAGTGATCAACAGCATCATTTCCATAAATATTTTAACCTATGAATGTTTGTCACTGAAACATTCTAACAGAAAGTTGCTTCCGACGAACATGCAGCCAATTTAAACGAGTGCTACGAGAGCCACACTTGCGGCAACAGCTTGAACTAAATATGAATTCAAGGAGAATGATACTACAAAATATGTAAAGAGCAAAGAATTACAATTTTTTTTAAATTCATGTGATTTACTTTCAGAGAGACCTTCGTACTTTGTTGGAATTAAGAGACAAAATTTTCTAGGTTCAAGTGCGCCGAGATTACAGGATAAGCCTAGCGAAACGAACGACAGCGTGCATTGTGTGTGTTTAGCGTTCGCAAAATCCGCCCCGCGGCGCGCTCCAGAATCGTGGCAGCCTGAAATTAAATATGTGACATGTACTGATGCACGCTTTGATTATCAGGCCAATTTTCTTCGTGGAAACAACAGTTATCGGCATTTCCTATCTGAACATGATGAAACAATTTGCTGTACTCCAGATTGTGCATTTTTGCAGCCGAATGTAATTTTTCAACAGGACAGAAACTTCAATATTAGCATGTTTTAAATTACCTCGACACATTTCCTGTCGCTGTTTTGGAAATGGGGAGGTTGCAATTTGTCCTCATTCACTTCTAGATATCTGATTTTGTAGAGGGCAGATTTATTTCACAATATCAAACTTTATACTGATACAAGAATTCGTGCAATGAGAATTTGTGAATTGCTTAATAAATTTTTTGAAATTCTTTGTTTTTTACATATTACTTTATTTATTGCCTTGAGATGTTTTCTTACTCCATGAGATACAATTAACACTCCTGGACGTACATTTCCGAGGCAAATGATCATTAAAAGAATGCTAAACAAATAGCTGTCCTTCACACTGTTGGTAGCTCATTTAAAAACAGTCATATTTCTGCATTTATACTATCTAATACACTTTCTCTTTTCATATTGCGTGCTTACGTTTTAAAGAGAAAGTATTGTAATGGTGAGACGGAAAGAGATGATTTTTGGTCAGAAAAACTCGTAATACGGGGCCTTGATTCGAAAAAGTTGAAAAATCGTGTTTCTACAAGAAGGAAACTACTTCCTTTAACACGTTTGTGAAGTCAGATTTCATGTTTTAGGGGACATTGATAGTGCATTCAAATGATGGTTTGCTTTCCGTAAATAAAAACAATTTTCGCTACAAAAAGCGTTAATAGAAGACTTAAATTTAATTACTGTAGTACTGTCTGCCTGTAAAAAATACGATAATTACGAGTATATTTAGAGCTGTCAAAGGTGAACGCATATTTTTTTCCTGGTAATTCGTCTACTGATTCGAAAACGCTCGTGAGAGCCTTAAGCCGCTACAAAATTAAAATGGCAGTTTTTTCATTAAACAGTAGCAAAGCGAAGATCACATTCCAAATTTGTGTGTTTTGATGAGGGCAGAGGTCTGCAGAACTGTGGCTTGGAATAACGAAGGAAGTATCCTACACCATTCTCCCCGATCGTCACACCGACCCTACAGCCGTCTCCGCATCGACTCCGAACTCTACTCCCATCCCCAGTTTTGCCACGCCCACCGCCTTCACAACCATCTTCACCTTAACCTCGTCTCTATCCACACAACCTACCCGCCACCCCTCCCGCCACAGCCCCCTCGTTCCCGCTGCCTCCGCACCCGTCCCCGCTTCCTCCGCAGCTCCATCCCTATCTCACCCGCCTTCGCCTCCGCCCGCGCCCCCACCTCTGACACCACCTCCGCACGCCTCCACAACTGCATCAGAGCTCAACCGCGACCCCACCGCCTCCCCGTTCCCGCCCTCACCTCCACCTCCTCCCGCGCCCCGGGGCTTGTCTCCTCTCCTGCCTACGCCTTCTCCGCTCCCGCCTCCGCCCTCGTCCCCGCTCCAGTCTCTGCTCCGCTCCCGCCCCGCTCCTGCCCCGCTCCTGCCCCGCTCCTGCCCCGCTCCTGCCCCGCTCCTGCCCCGCTCCTGCCCCCGCACCTGCCCCCGCACCTGCCCCCGCTCCTGCCCCCGCTCCTGCCCCCGCTCCTGCCCCCGCTCCTGCCCCCGCTCCTGCCCCCGCTCCTGCCCCCGCTCCTGCCCCCGCTCCTGCCCCCGCTCCTGCCCCCGCTCCTGCCCCCGCTCCTGCCCCCGCTCCTGCCCCCGCTCCTGCCCCCGCTCCTGCCCCCGCTCCTGCCCCCGCTCCTGCCCCCGCTCCTGCCCCCGCTCCTGCCCCCGCTCCTGCCCCCGCTCCTGCCCCCGCTCCTGCCCCCGCTCCTGCCCCCGCTCCTGCCCCCGCTCCTGCCCCCGCTCCTGCCCCCGCTCCTGCCCCCGCTCCTGCCCCCGCTCCTGCCCCCGCTCCTGCCCCCGCTCCTGCCCCCGCTCCTGCCCCCGCTCCTGCCCCCGCTCCTGCCCCCGCTCCTGCCCCCGCTCCTGCCCCCGCTCCTGCCCCCGCTCCTGCCCCCGCTCCTGCCCCGCCTCCGCGCTTCTGGGGCAGCGGGTCGGCGGACCATCCGCCGCCGCCTCCTGGGGGCAGCGCTGCGCCGCGCACTGCAGCGCTGCTGCGGCTGCAGACGGGGGCGGGGGCGGCGGCGGCGGCGGCTCGTGATTTATGGAGCGCGCGAGGGCGGGGAAATGAGCGGGGCGGCGCGGGGTGGGGGCGCGGGGCAGTGATTGAGTGAGTGATGGCGGCCGGCGCGCCGGTACACGCCGCCGCTCGTAAGTAGATTAAGAGGCCGAGAGCGCCGGGCGCCGCCACTCATCGCACCCCCACCCCGCCCACCTCTTTTCTCTTTTTCACAGCTGCGCCGCACTCGGCCGCTTGAGGAACTGCGCGGCCCGGCACCTGTCGCCCTTCGCGCAAACAACCCTTGATTTTTCTTCGCTTCCCACAGCCGATTTCCCGACTTGGCTCTCACTGACGTGTTTCCTGTTGCGCCACTGACACCTCAGCTCAACACACGTCGCATTCGGCTCGTGGAAAATAAACACGAATCAATTCTTCTTCTCCGAAACTGACAACTCATGCATTCTTGTTCGAAGTAATTACAACACACCTTATTTCCACATGTTTTCCTTACGCACCCGCCATATTTTTAAACTAGACCGTCAGGAAAAAGGTCACGCGAATGACCTTCACATCGTTTCGTTTCAGAGGTCGAGGCGTGCTCCGTGGACAGATAACGTTTCCAGAGAGGCGAAGCAGGGGTTACCAACCTGGAGTCGAAAACGCTGCGAATTGGTGTCAGCAAATGCCCTAGTATTACATAAAGGTACCTTTATTCCATAATTCTTATAAAACGTTTTAATATCCATTTCCGCTTAAATCCACATTATACAAATTGCATTAGTTATCTAAGCTTTATTGTCTTTAAAAATGGTCTAGTGAAATGAGAATGCCTCAAAATTGCGAGCCCCGGTAAAAGAAAGCCTGAAACATTGATTTCTTATGTAGTAATTATAGGCTTATAAATAAGAATTTGTTAAACGATATTTTTAGTAAATAATGTATTAACAATACCTGTGTTCACAATACACGTTTATAAACAAAGGGGGCAATTCAAGTTTTGCGAGCTCTTTATGTTACGCTACAGACTTCGTCATTATTTCAGATAACGTAGCCGATTTACATATTAAATAAAAAGAAACAAATTATAACATTATAAAATTACTTACTAGTCGTAACACATTCCAAATATGATATAGCTTATTCGGCTACATTGATGCCTATTTCAGGGATACATTCCCAAAAAATAATGTGTATAAGTTATGTAAACAATTGAACAAAAAGAAATAAATTATGAGAAAAAATCACAGAATTACGAAAAAGAACAATACTTCAAAATCACAAATTAACAAAGTAAAAGAGCAAAGTTTCAAAAAATCAGAAGAGCATACAGGGAAACAGATTCTGATTCTGAACGACTAACTCAGCATTCCTTCACTTCATTGACTTGCAAGCAGATGCCCCGTATGGTCGACTTGCAAGCAGATGCCCCGTATGGTCGACTTGCTGGCGGATCCCCCACTTGGTCGACTTGCTGGCGGATCCCCCACTTGGTCGACTTGCTGGCGGATCCACCACTTGGTCGACTTGCTGGCGGATCCACCACTTGGTCGACTTGCTGGCGGATCCACCACTTGGTCGACTTGCTGGCGGATCCACCACTTGGTCGACTTGCTGGCGGATCCACCACTTGGTCGACTTGCTGGCGGATCCACCACTTGGTCGACTTGCTGGCGGATCCACCACTTGGTCGACTTGCTGGCGGATCCACCACTTGGTCGACTTGCTGGCGGATCCACCACTTGGTCGACTTGCTGGCGGATCCACCACTTGGTCGACTTGCTGGCGGATCCACCACTTGGTCGACTTGCTGGCGGATCCACCACTTGGTCGACTTGCTGGCGGATCCACCACTTGGTCGACTTGCTGGCGGATCCACCACTTGGTCGACTTGCTGGCGGATCCACCACTTGGTCGACTTGCTGGCGGATCCACCACTTGGTCGACTTGCTGGCGGATCCACCACTTGGTCGACTTGCTGGCGGATCCACCACTTGGTCGACTAGTAGCGGTAGTACGAGTAGCGAACCTGTGGTGTGACGTTAACGGTTTTCAAGCCGTTTGTTTTGAAAAATATACTTATAACAAAAATCAATTCGATGTCATTTTCAGTCATAAATTTGGGTATCTCGAAAAAGGCTGGCGTGCCTGTAGAATGCAAGAGCGTAGGGTTTTAAAAAGTAATTTAATGAGAATAAACTTGTGTCGATATGACTAGTATTGCATTACATTGTACTGATATTGATACAGATAATGTTTTAATATATATGTAACATTTGTTTTAGTATGAAAGAAATTAAAATACGAAGAAGTATTACAATACGATCAATACGATTCCACTCTAGGATATCACCGATCCATTTATTGCCATGAATTATTACAATATGAACATCATAAGGAGGTGTAGGTGTACTGACAGGATTGGCAGCGTGATAAATACCTATTAATATTTAACCAAAATTGTTTTTCTGAATGAGGCATGTGAAGTGATAGTAATTATTCTTCTCGTGTGTGAATACGTTCTGCAAAGGAGAAGCATGTAGAGGGCGTTGGGGCTCTCCCCCCGCCGACTGCGTTGTCTGGCCGAACGGGGAAGCGCGAGCGCTTAAAAGAGGCAACTTGGCGTTACTGGCTCCTAAAACTCTCAGTACGTTTCTTCACGGCCAACTCTTAACATGTGCCGCATCTAGCCAAATAGAGAATTTGCACTCGCAGTACTTTCTTCCGAGAAAATGAAGTCAAGAAACTTGGGGCGAGAAGCGACGGCCGCATCGCAGCCGGCGGACGGCCAAGGCGGTGGAGGCGAGGTCGAGGCGGAGGAGGGGGCAGGGCCGGGGCCGAGGTGGAGACGGAGACGGGGACGAGGCGGAGGCGGAAGCAAAGGCGGAGGGGAGCAGTGGTGGAGGCAGGGTCGGGGTGGAGGAGGTGGGGCCCGTGACGGAAGAGGGGGCCGGGGTCGAGGCGCAGGCGGGGACGAGGCGGGGACGAGGCGGGGACGAGGCGGAGAAGGCGGCCAAAGTGGTAGCGGGAACAAGGCGGAGATGGCGGCGGAGACGGCGGCGCAGCCAGGGATTAGCAGGGGTGGAGGCGGGGTCGAGGTGACGGCGGCATAGGCGGATGCGGGAGTCATGGCGGAGGCCGAAGCGGACACCGAAGAAGAGGCGCCGGCAGAGGCCGAGGAGGAGGCGCTGACAGAGGCGAATGCGAATGCGGGGGTCATTGCGGAGATGGGGGTTGAGGCGGATGCAGGGCTTGTAGCCGAGGAGTGGGACGAGTAGGAGGCGGCGTGCGAGCCGGAGGCGAGCGTCGTAGCGGAGAGAAGGCGTGGACCAAATCGGAGGCGTGGACCGAGGCGGAGGCGTGGACCGAGGCGGAGGCGTGAACCGAGGCGGAGGCGTGGAACGAGGCGGAGAGGGAGATGAAGGTGAAAGAGATTGTTGCGAGACTACATGAAGTCCATAAAGACGCTTCATCGGAGGTGGATTAGGAAACGTCGGCGAGTAAAATAGAGGGAGTGGAGTGGAAATTATGTGAGAAGGAATACAGTAGGCAGGAGAATCCATCAGGCGAGGGGGGAAGAGATGTTCGCGATGGATCGTCACAAGGAGACAGAGAAGGAGGAGATGACGGCAAAGGTGGCTGTGAAGCGACAGTAGAGAAGAAGGCGGAGGAGGCAGCAATGGTGATTGGGACGAGGCGACGTGGAGGTGGTGACGAAGGCAGGGGCTGAGGCATCAGCCGTGGCGAGGGCGAAGGCGACTGCTGCGTGTCCGTCCCGCAGTTATCCGTCACGCGGGTGGGCGAAGCGGGGAGGGTGGGGCGGAGACGAGCGAGCCATCTGCGACCGGCTCGGCGCGCCCGCTCGTAAAAGAGTTGCTGCGAGCGAAGGGCGAATGGATTCATAACGCAGTGGTGCGCGCTGCTGCACTCTGCGTCCCGCTTCTCCGCGCCCCATCCCGCCCCACCCTCCCATCCACGCATCCTCACCGCGCCCCGCTTCTCCGCTCCTCGCCCATCCCCGCCCCGCCCCTCCCCTCCCCTCCCTTACACGCATCCTCTCCCTGCCCCTCCTCCGCTCTTCGCCCTTCCCCGCCCCGCCCTTACACGCATCTTCTCCCCGCCCCTCTCCTCCGCTTCCCGCTCTTCCCCGACCCGACCCGTCCCGCCCCGTCCCGCCCCGTCCCGCCCCGTCCCGCCCCGTCCCGCCCCGTCCCGCCCCGTCCCGCCCCGTCCCGCCCCGTCCCGCCCCGTCCCGCCCCGTCCCGTCCCGTCCCGTCCCGCCCCGCCCCGCCCCGCCCCGCCCCTCCCCGCCCCGCCCCGCCCCGTCCCGCACTGAAACCCCGACTGACGGCGACCAATACTTCCGCAATAGACAATTCAAACTGAGCGCACACCACTTCGTAAATGGGAAACGTAAGGTCGAGAGATAGTTAAGTTTATGTCTCTTGAAGAATATGCTTGTAGTTTTGTTTTTTAGGGGAATATTTTTCCTAATATTTTAATTCAAGTAACATGAGACTCGTTCAAATGAATGGTGGAATTTGTATTCATAACCGTTGTCTCAATGATTAATAAAGAATTAGTAATATTTCAATCCACACAACCGGGTGAGGTAAGAAAAATTATATTAGAACAATCTCGTCCCAACACAAAATTAGTAGCCTTCAAATTCCGAAAATTTGCATAAAGAAGCAGAAACTACTTATATTTCGTAAAAAATGTTTATAACTTTATTTCAAGATCTATCTCTGAACAACATATTTCATTACTAAAAATGTTTTTTCAATATTGATATTATAGGAAGCTGAAAAAATGTGAGCTTTCGCAGTTTTCGAAAATGAACGATTTCAAAAAAAATGAGGCTGGTGTCATTCTTTTAAGTGTCATTTGTGCTATCCGAGTACAAACTCAAAACAATGAGACACTTTTGTGATAATTTTAAAATGTTATTTAAACTTCATAATAAAGTAGCCCCCAAAACTAAAATATCCGTTTCAAAGACGCAGGGCCTTGAGTTCGTTCTTATCGATAGGGAAATACCAATTTTGGAGAATTTTTAGCGTCTGACCGTTCAGACACTAGTATTAACCACAGACCGACTGCCAAAGAGAGACAGACGTTATACCGTCAATCAATTTTTCGGCACCAAGGACCCACAAAATCTGATATCTCACTACACATCTTAGGGAAAGTATTTTACTACATATAGGAACAAGATTTATCCACTATTTTGTTGGTAATGGGTTATGCAATAAGAGTTTTTTTGTGCCAAAAAATCGCCGTTTTCCCCACAGTATTAAAATAATTTCTAAATTCGAACAGTATGCGAGAAAATCCAATGTTTTTTTTTACCATGCTCGGAATCCAGTCCAAAAACAGCGTGTTTAACCAGGAGAGAATTCAAATACACGCCGCAAGTAAATCAAATTCAATTCACACTGTACAGTGCGCGCAAGGAATCAGAAGTGTCATGTCGCTCTCCCATTGTGCCTTCTATTTCGCCTTCGCTCTCAGCTGGTCTCCTCTCTTTGCCCTGCGTCACATGACGCACCGTCCTCTGCTGTAGAGGAGTTCTAAGTAGTTCTGAGGAGCATTCTAAATAGAGACGACCTTGAAAAGTTGGGAAAGAAATGAACGTCGATGACATTGCAAGATATAGTGATGAAGCCATTTACAAAAGAACAGAAAAGAAACGCACTGAAACGCCAGTGATGGGCATAATCTGCAGTTTTGTTGTCAGCAATGGCCAAGCAGTAGCTGTCAAAACGGTCCTTTCTTATAGTAATCTCTCTAAACCCGCCTTAGCAGGGAAGGAGCTGTTGCCCCGTCTGACCGGTGGAAACTTCATATACCACAACTCCGACAGTCGAAATTCATTGTAAACACATTTCACAGCTCCACAATATCAAGGAAATATAAGAGTCCAAAACTGTATTATCAAGTTAGTTTGGATCACGTATACACGTATAAACTTTAAAGCGTTCTGGAACAAAAATTAGAATGAACCTGAAACCAGAATATCCCGAGTTCCTCTGACTGCGCTCTGCATTAAAAGAGGAAAGTAAGGTTAACGCACTGACTTTGTCTAACATTAAAATTGATACCAGTTATTAGGGCTGAACCATACAGAACATTTTCTGCTTATAAAATGACTTAAGTGAAAAAATAATAATTTTTGAAAACATTTCTGACCGTCTTCCTTTTAAAGTTTCTTAATGGAGATTGTAACAAAACAGTCTACAGAACATAAAATTCATGTGAATAAAGCATTTTCATATCAATTAGTACTTCGTAGTCCAGAAATAATACAGTATAGTGGGGGGTAAAGACCTATTTCACCAACGTTACATGTTACAGTAAATTAAATTTGGAAACTACATAGTAGAAGTATGTCTTCATTGTTTTACTTGATTTATTTCTCTTAAAGTTACTCTGCGATATATTTGTTGTTTATCAAACTTAATTTATGTTCAATAAATCTAATGAAGATATTTTTTAAACTTACATAAAATAGTTGCATTACGGGCGTTTCTTATTCAGAACTACACTCCTCAGTAACATTAATATGACCACCACTATATTCGACATTATCGTGCAATACCCTTCTAAAAGACGTCAGGTGGCTACACTAACAGTGAAGGGTATATAAATCGTGTCGTGTGAAAGCGAAAAACAGTGCAGTAATTGTCTCAATACAGAAACAGAGTTAATTATCTGACGTCAAAAATGGCATTATCAATGGCTTTCGGGCCAAGGGCGTAAACATTTCCAAACCAGATAAGTTTGTAAAATGTTCGTGTGAGGCCAGGGTTAAAGTAAACCGTGCAAGGTGAAATTGCGGTATCCTAAACCCGCTTCGAGGCAACTGTCGCGCAACCCGGGCCATAGATGGCGGAAATAACGACGGCTCTAGATATGTGTACGGGCGGATAGACATCAAACTGTCGAGCTACTGACCGCCCAGATGAACCAAGGCGCTGCCAACAGGAACTCCTCGACAACCGTTTAGTGAACGTTGCTGCGCACGGAGCTCCGCATGAAACTCAGTTATAATTGTCGGATTTATATTGATACTGGCTTGAAAATATTTAGTGTTTCGTACCTAATGATCTACTATTTATAATGAGTTTTACCAAAATTAATGACTTAAATGTGTTAATTTGGAGATAAATTGCGGTATAAATCATATTACGTAATCATTAATAAGGGCAAGAAAATATATGCTACTTTAGCACTACTAGTTTTTAATTTGCTTGATTTAAGGTCGTATTAACTGCAAGGTCAGCAGCGACCACAATATTCCTTTGTAACTGTTTGGGAGTAGCGAAAACGGTAGCTCACTAGCAACACTCGCGCACTCGTGTACCGAAACAAGTCGTGTTAGTTTTCAAGAGAACCGCCAGTTACCAATACCACGTACGGGATTCTCTCACGCACTTCTGCGTCACTACCTAGCGGTCGGAATTGGGAAGGTATTAGGACAGTGGCAGGGTTTATAATGCTTTACAGGGGTTGGACTAGCCCTGCGAAACGACTCGTTTT
Organism: Gryllus longicercus; assembly: GCA_038098605.1. Classification (NCBI taxonomy): domain Eukaryota; kingdom Metazoa; phylum Arthropoda; class Insecta; order Orthoptera; family Gryllidae; genus Gryllus; species Gryllus longicercus. The sequence continues at coordinate 125,468 of JAZDUA010001227.1, forward strand.
GTCGGAACAAGTTTTATATAAGATTGTTCGGGAATCAAACCCACATCGGGAGAGGTATCAACTGATGTCACTGCAGTGCCTATGACCGGGAGGTCCTACTTTCGAGACCCAACGGTGACAGGATTTTCTACACTAGCAGATAGCTAGGTCGAATTCAGTTCTGTAGCTGTCTGGAGGAGAAATCTAGCGACCGGTTGCTCGCTAGTTATCCATCGTTTCTCTGATCAACACCAAGCAAATGCCACATCAATACTCAAATAAACGGTCCACGAACCGCACCCGATCTTTCCTTTCCCTTGTACTATTCTCACTTGCCTTACACACACACACAAACACACACGTACAGACCGCAACACATGCCGGAAGATCGGTCAGGAGCTTAGAACTTTTTCCGGCTAGAGCGGTTCCCCGCTGATGGAAGATACCTGGATGGCGAAAACCCCGCTAGCCGACGGTAGGTCGGCGCCAATCTTGGCATCTAGGGAGAGAAGATCATCCCCTAAAGGAAAAAGCATGTAATACACTTATGGGACTAATGACCTTAGAAGTTAACGCACTCGGCATCACTAATCAATCGAATCGAATCCGGACCTCCTTGGCGAAGGGCAAGCAACTTCACTCTGAGCTACGAATGGCCTACACTACCCTTCTGATCAATCGTTTTTTACGTTAACACGATGTGCAAAGCAAAGCCTCAGTCTCTTCAAACAGCCTGTCAAAGAAGTAGCACAGAACGTTAATTATTTTCTCGGTATCCGTTTTTCCAAAATACCACAAAATAAATTACTCTGAAGATCAATTAATTACGTAAGTATTTGTATTCATTCTCTGTGTCGGTTGTGTCTGATAGGACGTACACGTCAACAGTGGCATTATTTCTGGCAAAAGAACTTAATTTATCTTTACGATTAAGCAGCTCTTTCATTTAATGGTCATTGTGATGCCTTTCATACGCTTTTGTCTGTTGGTGCGTTGCAGTAAAATAATTAAAACGTTTCTGTTCATTCTGAATTGTATTGTCCTTCTCACTCTCTGATTTAGTTAATTGTGTGTGCCGGGTCCGGTTCATTGTGAGCGAAAAGGACGAAACTGAAAACTGTGTAAAACTGTTTAACAGTTTTCAATCCAATAGGTCTATTGCATATTCGTTGTTGCTTTTCTGAATTATACTTAAGTACATCCTTCCTCTCTTGAGCCCGTTGCCTTCGTATTCACGATAAGAGGAAAAGTGTTTCTACATACATTGAGATCGACTCTTCATATTATTTATTGATCAGTACTTTATATGCTTTGTAACCCCTCCTTTTTAAATCTAAAGAAAACAATTGACACGACTTTGAGCTTCAATTATTTTCAACTCATTAATTGAAAAAATTAATGGCATGTGCAGTACCTTCGGTTTTTGAACTATTGTATTTTAATTTTTGTCTAAGGTATGTTTTAAGATTGTAATGGGATATTCAATTCCGATTACGAAAACATGTTTAAAGATATTTGCAAGAAACAACATAGTAATTTACGAACTCACATGAACCGGTCGATGTTCTCGGTTTAGTACTTAATAGCCGAATGAAGAAATATTCTACCCCCACATACTGCCAGAATCCCACACACTCCACCGGAAGAGGTGGCTTAGGGTATCAACTGATATCGCTGCTGTTTAAATCGGGAGGATCTAAGTTTGAGTTCCGACGGTACAAGATTTTTGATTACAGCTAGATACCTGGGTCGAATTGAGGCCACTGTCTGCAAGAGAATTCTAGCGATTGGTTGCTCTGATCGGTAGTTGCTAGATACCTGGGTCGAATTGAGGCCACTGTCTGCAAGAGAATTCTAGCGATTGGTTGCTCTGATCGGTAGTTGCTAGATACCTGGGTCGAATTGAGGTCACTGTCTGCAAGAGAATTCTAGCGATTGGTTGCTCTGATCGGTAGTTGCTAGATACCTGGGTCGAATTGAGGTCACTGTCTGCAAGAGAATTCTAGCGATTGGTTGCTCTGATCGGTAGTTTTCCGTGGTTTCCCCGAACAACACCAGACGAATTCTGCGGCAGTACCATAACAAACGGGCTACGGACAATGCGCAGTTTCCTTCCTCTTCCTTGTCCTATCCTCACTGTTTACACAAACATTCACTACACTACCACATGCCAGGAGTCAGGTCGGGAACTTGGGGCTGGTCCCGGCTGGGGGGGGGGGGGGCCCAGCTGGTGGGAGAGACCTTGTTGGGGGCTACCCTGCAAGCCGAGTAGTAGTTCGACGCCGGTTATAGCCATCCAACAGAGGAAGATCACCGCCCCCTCCCTCACGCACTATACTTACGGAACGAATGGCCTTTGCAGTCAGCGCTCCCAGAAACATTAATGCATCAATCAACCATCACTTCTTCATGTAACCATTTTCTAGGATGCATCAGCTACCCACGGTGATCCAATAGTCCGGCGATGCAATTATCAGCGCCCATTTCAAAAACATTGAACATTCGTTTATGCGAGCGCATGAAATGAAATCGTCCTAAAACTTTGTCTTGTATTTATAAATGAAACCAACTTATTTTCTGTACGTTTAATAGGACCTGCAACTTTTCCCGTACTTTACTTTCCGAAGAATGAAGTTCTCCATAGTTCTCAAGGAGCTGCGGTCACTAATTGTAGTCATGCGATGTTGAGGTGAAAAAGTCTTCAAGCTTTTGCCCCAAATTAAGTTGTTAAAAAGCTGTCTTTGAGTAATTAATTACGCGGAAGTTAAGTTAAAATAACTTTTCATGCACATTATTTTACTTGAAACTGTATTGGTGAGAAGTACGTAAACACATTTCCTCAATAATGGCTTCAAACCTACTATTTTGTTATCGAACAGAAGAATGTAGGTTTATAAAAACTGTGCACATCAAAATTTCGTTTAAATCTCTGTATTTTTGAAAATGATTTTCTCCTGGACTTCCTTCAAGCCTGTCCTTCCCTGGTCCCTTCCTCCCCCTCCTCCTGTACATAGCTCGTCCCACCTCAACGCTCTTCACCCACTTCCACAACAATTTTCTCACGAAACTAGCATAGTGTCCGCCTTCCCATGACGTACGTTTCGCCTTGATTGTTCTTAACCCGCCCCTTGCTCCACAGCCTCACCACATTTGTTGCTTCTAGCCCCCTTCATCTTTTTCCTCATTTGTTGGTTTGTTGCAACTCGTTGATTACTCCATCTTCTTTTGGGTCGACAAATGATCCTGTGAACCACGGCGTTAATGCAGAAATCGTTCGCTCTCGTCGCTCGTGCACGCCCGTCAACGCAGCGCCCTCTCTCGCCCCAGCGGCCGACCCTCGGCAACTATCCTCACGCACTCCACTCTGATTCTCTGTGCTTCTGCAACGCCTCCCAACACGCTCCAAATTGCCTACCCGTTCCGCTTCCACAATTTCAACGAGCCCGGTTTCCAATTGCCCTGCTATTACGCAACCATCCATTGCACTTCAAGGCTTATCCAAATCCCTGCCCATATTCATGACATCTGACACTTATCTCCTTTCGCTTAACCACTATGACCCAAGCCTCACAACCCTCTCCTCCCTCACCGTACACCCGCACGCTTTCTAGGCTTGTTTTTACCCTCCCGCCATCCGTCATACTTCCATTCCTACGTGAGGCCCTATCGTTGCCGTACGACCGACTTTGCTATCCCATTCCTTTGCGCTCCCCTCCCCTGGCCGTGCCTCCTAACCCCATTCTCACTCGCCATGCCTCTCTACGCAGCCGTCCCTTCCCTTGCCTCCGCGCGCCGCAAGACCTACCTCTATTCTCGCCCGAAGCCCTGCCCGTGGCTCTGCGCACCAGAGCGCTATCCGCATGCGCACCGTTCCCTCCCCACTCCCCCAAACGCCCCCGCATCGCCGCTCCAGATCGCCAACGTGCGCCCTCCGTCCTATCTCCAGTCTCGCCCCAATCCCGTCCTCTTCCCGTGGGCCTTAGAGTGATATCCATCCAACCTCCATTCCTCCAGAAGGCCCTGCTACTACGCGGTCGACATCGGAGGTCTCTCCTCACGTACTCCACCCCCGTTCGCCGTACCTCCGTACGCAGCCCTCAGTCCTCACGCCCTCCGTCCTTCGTCCCCGCGCGCCGTCCGGCCCACTCCCATTCTTCCCCGACGCCCCGCCCCCGAAGTCCGCGCCCGCGCGCTCTGCCCTCGCGCCCCGCCACGCCCCGCCCCGCCCCTCCCGCCGGGGAGCGCGGGCGCCGGGAAACGCTCGTCGTTCCGGCCGCAAGTGTCTGCTCATCAGCGTCGCGACGGCTCGGGAAGATAATTAATGAAGGCTGCGAAGACGCGGGCGAGCGGCGGCGGCGGCGGCGGCCGCCAGCGGAACAAGTTCTTTCGCGCGGGAGGGCGCTCGCTCGGGCGGCGGCGACACCGGCGCGGCGGCGCGGCGGGCGCAACAGCCTCCGCCCCGCCCGCGCCGCCCACCAGCACCATTAATCACGTGACAGGCGCAGCGACCCTTCTTTCGACAACATCGGCGGCGGCGGCGGCGGAGAGCTCGAGGAGGCGGCGGCGGCGGGGGTGGGGAGGGCGGAGGAAATTAATGAAGCCGCGAGCGGGACACGCTTTTACTGGCCGCGACGGGCGACAAGCCCCGCGTTTCAAAGTCCGGCTCGGCGACGGCCAGAGGCCTCTTTAATGGACACCCGAAACTGACCTCCCCGCCCGCTCCCGCCCCCGCTCCGCGCGCCGCCGGGATGCAGAAGAAGCGGCGGCGGGCGGAGGTCGGGGCGATCGCAGGGGCGTGGCAATGGAGGGCGAGCCGGGCGGTGCGTTTTTCCTCATACGCGCGTTCGATAAACAAACCGGATGCTGGACACTGGCCGCCCCGACGCCTCGTTGCGGCGCCTGCACGCGACAACGCAATCAATAAGCGCCCACGCCCACGCCCACGCTCGACGTCTTGAGGAAAGTGCGTGACTGGCGGAAAGGAAACGATTAGGAAGGTGAGCGAACATTAATACATAAAAAATGGAATGGAACGGCATTTTCTAATGTATAGAAATCAACGTTTGGTTGTTTATTCGTATTTTATGCGCTACAGGGCCGTTTATTTGATTACAACAAAATATTGTCAACTTATTGCTTGCACTTGCGCAAACAATATATAAGCATATTACTGTTGGGATGTGCGTAAGTCAGTCGTATATAGACGAAAAGTGAGCGCGTTCTTTTCGTTTTGTGTGTACGCTACCTCTCGCGCCCCTGAATAGTTCTATGCAACCCGCCGTACTCTCACGTATTAAGCGCGTTTTGCTGCATATTCTTCCCCTGCGATTTGAAAATATTCGCCGGAGTTATAACTTGAATGTTACCTCGGACAAATAAATCAAATTTTTCCAAGATAGTGTCATAGGGAATGTATTGACTGCATTTATTGAGTGTACTGATTGCCCAAACTTGAGGGAGAATTTTTTAACAATACTTGACTACCATGTCCAAACCAAGACAGAATAAATCCATACTCGCGAGATATCTTTCATCTATTAAAATTTTTGCTGAGCGTAGCGTGAAACATGGTTAACATTAGCGTGACCGCTAGCGTGTGAAGTGTAATACATTGCAATAGCGCAGCATTAACGGGCTCACTAGTGTCAAATGAACAATCAACAGTTAATGTCCTGAAGGTTATTGAACGTTTACCTTATCGTTGAAATTATTGCTACTTTATTGCTTTAGATAGTATTTTTTATACATCTCAGTCTTCACAACTATTTCCAGAACTATCCTACTCCAAGTATCTCCTTAGAAGGGCGCCATCTGGAGCACGTTCTAAGCTTCCATTGATCTCCCAATGTGTGTAGTGCATGGCAGGCAAGTGTAAGTGTGTCTGTAAGAGGAGAGAAGGGAGAAATGAAAGGAAAAGTAAGGTTGCCCGGAATTAGTGGCTCGTTTGTTAGAGATCTGCGCCGACATTCATCGAAGGAACCATGGAAAACTACTGATCAAAGCATCCCGTCGCCAGAGTGTTGCTTTCAGCTGCTGTCGACAATCCGCCACCATCGAGTCTCGCACACTGTAATATCCCGAATATGGACGCAGTAGAGGCTAATTATGTCTCTAAACCATCTAAATTGCTACGGTCGTATACTTACATATGCATGCCGTTACCTTGATGAATGTTACGTTTGACTGTACTAGTGGCTAATCACAGTTCCTTAATGTTTCACTACATCACTAAAATCGAATACATATTTCTATAATGAAGTAAAAGTAATGTGAAATTTTAATATTTCCTGTACTCCTATTACCATATATCTACAAAACTTGTTCTCAGCGTTCGCCAAACAAAGATTTACTATTTAATAATTTTCAATGCAGGTAACCAATATGTCTATTTTTAAAAGATAAATGCATTTGTACAATAACAAGCAGATATTAGCAATTTAATCAACGTGAAATGCTATTAATTAACTTAAACTTATAAACGAAATATTTTTCCTAGTTGAAGAATGTTTTGCTAGAACATCTGCCAAAATCTTTATTGAAACCCTACAACATTATATTATAAATATTTTTAAATGTTTATTATTAAATATTCTATGAATGGATCATACATGACTTAAATCTTAAGAATATTATTCAGTAAATTGAAATTTAATATATGATGGAGTGTCGCGACAGATTTCTGAATTTTGATTTCTGGTAAATTAGCACAAACCATTATGGGAATTAACATGACTGTTCTGAGGAACAGTACCTGATTTAATTCTATAAAATTTACCTTAATAAAAGGCCATTGTTAGTTATAACTGCTGAACATTAACAACATAATAAACATTACCTTGGTTCACCTGTTCTCTTACAGAACACGTCAACGAAATAGTCGTCTTTCGTTTCATTCAGTTGCCTTGCGCGCCGCGTGCCAAACCAAGCGGTGTGGGATTTGAGAAAATATTGAAAAAATGTGGAGCTTTTCATAGCCAAGCCTTTGGGAGCACACAGCGGAGGAGGCCCACCCAGTGCGGTGGGGTGGGAGAGGAGAGAGGGAGAGAGGGAGAAGCGAGAGAGGGAGAAAGCGAGAGAGGGAGAAAGCGAGAGAGGGAGGAAAGCGAGAGAGGGAGAAAGCGAGAGAGGGAGAAAGCGAGAGAGGGGAGAAAGCGAGAGAGGGAGAAAGCGAGAGAGGGAGAAAGCGAGAGAGGGAGAAAGCGAGAGAGGGAGAAAGCGAGAGAGGGAGAAAGCGAGAGAGGGAGAAAGCGAGAGAGGGAGAAAGCGAGAGAGGGGAGAAAGCGAGAGAGGGAGAAAGCGAGAGAGGGAGAAAGCGAGAGAGGGAGAAAGCGAGAGAGGGAGAAAGCGAGAGAGGGAGAAAGCGAGAGAGGGAAAAAGCGAGAGAGGGAAAAGCGAGAGAGGAAAGCGAGAGAGGGAAAAAGCGAGAGAGGGAAAAAGCGAGAGAGGGAAAAAGCGAGAGAGGGAAAAAGCGAGAGAGGGAAAAAGCGAGAGAGGGAAAAAGCGAGAGAGGGAAAAAGCGAGAGAGGGAAAAAGCGAGAGAGGGAAAAAGCGAGAGAGGGAAAAAGCGAGAGAGGGAAAAAGCGAGAGAGGGAAAAAGCGAGAGAGGGAAAAAGCGAGAGAGGGAAAAAGCGAGAGAGGGAAAAAGCGAGAGAGGGGAAAAAGCGAGAGAGGGAAAAAGCGAGAGAGGGAAAAAGCGAGAGAGGGAAAAAGCGAGAGAGGGAAAAAGCGAGAGAGGGAAAAAGCGAGAGAGGGAAAAAGCGAGAGAGGGAAAAAGCGAGAGAGGGAAAAGCGAGAGAGGGAAAAAGCGAGAGAGGGAGAAAGCGAGAGAGGAGAAAGCGAGAGAGGGAGAAAGCGAGAGAGGGAGAAAGCGAGAGAGGGAGAAAGCGAGAGAGGGAGAAAAGGAGAGAGGGAGAAAAGGAGAGAGGGAGAAAAGGAGAGAGGGAGAAAAGGAGAGAGGGAGAAAGGGGGAATGGGAGAAAGGGAGAAAAGGGGAATGGGAGAAAGGGAGAAAGGGGGAATGGGAGAAAGGGAGAAAGGGATAGAGGGCGTGGAGGGGAAGGCTACCTACAGGGAGTGAGTGGCGGTTAGTTAGTCCATCACGAGGCGTCATATAAGGGCGACCGGCGCTCAGGGGAAGAGAAATGAATGCTCTCTTCCCCTGCGTTGGGACACCGGCAGCGCTTCGCGTCGCTTCGCCTCCGTTGCCTTCTTTACGATATGGCCTTCTTCTTAATTCCGTTCGTTGTGTGCTTTTCTTTTTATTTGTCAAATTCTTTCTGTGAGCGTGTTTTCATGACTCGATTTTGCTATCGTTATCTAGTGATCAAGTTTTGCGTTACACTTGGCCTAACCTGTTTTCTCGACGATCTGCTCTCTTTTTGGGTCCCCTTCTTATTTCCTCCGAGGTTTGCTGTTTTCCTATTATTTCGTCTACTTGTCTAACTACTTGTACACTTTTTGCCACACTTAGTCTAGTTTTATTTCTCCCTCTTCCTGCTTATTTCCTCTTCTTTCTCTCCTCATTTGTTTATCTTTTTTCTACCTCCATTTGTTTTACTCATCATTGTGTTCATTTAGTTATCTTTTTTTCTCTCTCTTACTAAATTTTGTCCACGTTCTGCTTCTGTCTACGTTTTCTCTCCATTTCTCTCTCTGATCTTCCTCTTATTATTTATGCGATCGTTCCCTATCGTTCTTTCTTCTATTTATTTCCTGAAGTAAAGGAACTTACATCTTTGACAAATTTGTTACAATAGAGTCACTTTCCACAGCTTTACTGTCATCAATCTAGAAATGTACAAAGCAAATACAAAATCTTAAAAAATTATTCAATAAGAATATAAAACAAATAATATAATTAATTGAAATAATTAAATTAACTTAAGTGCATTCCTTTCCTTCTCACAATTCTTCCTCTTCTGATATTTCTTTCCTGTTTCTAAACAAACCGTTTCATTCATTATTGTTTGCCCTGTAATGTATTTATCGACGTAAGAAAAATGGAGTACAATTTCCTAAAGATCTCCCTTCCTTGTTTTTCGCCATTTTGTCCGCGTTTCTTTCTTCTACTTCAAACTTTCACATCCCGTTCACTTGTGTTCGCTCAAGAATGAATTTCTTCCAATCAAGAAATGCAAAATTTCTAACTCACGGTGCTTCACTTCATCACATTTATTCTCTTTGATTCTCTTTCAGTTCGTTTATCACATATTTAACCACTTCCTTCAAGCATTATCGTGATCATTCACTAAATGCGTTGCATGGCGAGAGAAGAACCAAATGCAGAAATGAGTTATAATTAGAGTACAGCATGAACAAAAAGCGGACATCAACACATTGTCAAACATTATTAAATAATATCTACAGCTAATATTAAAAAATCACTCAGATTTTTGCACAAGTACGGCATCATGAAAATAAACTCGAAAAAGCCAACAGTTTCTCCTTTCTGAGATGATTTCTTCAGAAAACTGGAAAACATTCGAAGGTATTCAATTGTCCCCACATTCTCAGCTTATGGAGACCTGAGTTCGTTTCCCGGTTGGGGTGACAAATCTTTGAGCAAGTTTAATTAAGTGGTATAAAATAACGGAACTTATAAAAATATTAGTTGTGAGTGTCAACATTTCACCTTTGTAGGTAAGAAATAATGTACTACGTTTAAATTATTCTACAAGCACAATTCTGTGATGCAATCTGCGAATATATTTTGCGTTATAAAAATAGACTATTCAAGGAGTCATCCTGCAGGACTATACTACATTACTGACTTTTGCAAAATTGAAGCATTACTGACTTTACCACTACTTACTACCTTTTGCACAGACTTTTGCAGTTGAAGTGGATGAAGCGCATAGACTATGCATATTAGATATCTTGCATACAAAATAAAATGAGAAACAAAGCAAGGAACGGCAACCCAAAGGGAAAAGGGAGTCGTGGAAAACCGTTGAAAAGACGTAGTGACACTAACCGAGAGATTCGAAACTAAAAAGAACCACAATAATGACGACAGCGAGAGCACTGCTTTAAATTTTACCACTTTTTTTCAATACGACTCATATATTGCAGGCTTCTGTGTCGCGAATGAATCGCGAATAACTCGCGCACCTATTGCTGCCACCGCGGAGCGCGCCGGCGCCGTCAACGAGGAATATCGGCGCCGCGCCGGGCGCGTTATGGGCCGCGAGGCCAAATCCGCCAGGCGGGTGGGCGCGTGGGTGGGGGCTCGTGGGCCGGGAAGCCAGAGAGCGCGGCGCGGCGGGGTGAAGCGGGGCAGGCGGTCACAGAGCGCGGTTTCCCGCAAATTCCCCCGCCACACGCCGCCCTGGCTGGCAAACGCGCGATTTTGAATGCCTCGACGCTGGCTGCGCCGCTTTGATCGAAGTTTTCTATAGCGCGCGGAAGCCCCAAACGCCGTGCCGCCGCCGCTGCCACAGCCACCGCCCCGCCCCCTGCACCCGCGGCATTTCCGCGACCCCGGCCCCTCTGGTCTCGCCCCGACCAACACCATCTGCCCCGACATGGCTGCCGCTGCCACTCCCACAACGCCTCCTATCTCCCCACCAACTCCCGTTCCCTGGCCCCTCGTCAACTGCGCTGCGCCAACCCAGGCGTCACCACCAGCCCCTGCGCCCACGGCCACTCTGCCCCGACCGATCCTGCCTCCTTGCCTCCACACCCAGCTCATCCCCGTCACTTCCGCCCCCACCCACTCCACTCCACTTCCTTAGTCACCGCCTGTTCTTTCATCTGACATCCATTCTCAATACCGTCACCCCGCCTCTCCACCTCCGGACTGCCCTCCCTCTCTCTCGACGCGCTCTCGCCGTCGCACCGCTTCCGTCTCCTTCGGCCCAACCCCTACACTTTCAGGTCCTCCGCCCTCATCAGATTTCGTTGGTTCCTGCCACATCTCAGAAATTGCCACTCCTACCCTTTCATCCATGGCATCGCCATCGTCGTCACCACTGGACTACGGCACCGCTGTCATCTCCCCCTTACCTCGTTCCACCCATCTTCCGCCACCGTTCCTTCATCCCCGTCGTCTTTCCACGTCTCCCCCTTTTTCAACTTTTCCGTTTCCGCACCGTCCGAATGGAGCGGATGCGTCCTCTTATATCCTGATAACTCCAGGCCCCCGACCACGTCATCTCTCTCTTCCCCTTAACACACACTGCTCATTCATTCTCCCTCGCATCACCATCTTCACCCCTACCTTCCATCCTTTCGACTTCGTTTCCACCCGCTTAACTGTCCCTACCTCAGCAGCTGACGTCCCCGCCGACTCCCCCCACTCCCTGCCACACGGCTCTCGTCCCCTCCGCCAGCTTCAACTCCGACATCCGGCCACCCGCCCTATTCTAATGGTGCTAGTGGTGGGCCAGGTAGCATTGACGGGGTGAGGGGGCGGGGCGGGGTGAGGGGGCGAGGCGAGGTGACGGGCGGGGCGGGGTGACGGGCGGGACGGGGTGACGGGCGGGGCGGGGTGACGGGCGGGGCGGGGTGACGGGCGGGGCGGGGTGACGGGCGGGGCGGGGTGACGGGCGGGGCGGGGTGACGGGCGGGGCGGTGTGAGGGGAGGGGCGGTGTGGGGCGGGGCGGGGTGAGGGGAGGGGCGGGGGGTGACGGGCGGGGCGGGGTGACGGGCGGGGTGAGGGGCGGGGCGGGGTGACGGGCGGGGCGGGGTGACGGGCGGGGCGGTGTGAGGGGAGGGGCGGTGTGAGGGGAGGGGCGGTGTGAGGGGAGGGGCGGTGTGAGGGGAGGGGCGGTGTGGGGCGGGGTGACGGGCGGGGCGGGGTGACGGGCGGGGCGGGGTGAGGGGAGGGGCGGTGTGGGGCGGGGCGGGGGTGAGGGGCGAGGCGGGGTGAGGGGCGGTGCGGGGTGAGGGGCGGGCGGGGTGAGGGGCGGGCGGGGTGAGGGGCGGGGTGACGGGCGGGGCGGGGTGACGGGCGGGGCGGTGTGACGGGCGGGGCGGTGTGAGGGGAGGGGCGGTGTGAGGGGAGGGGCGGTGTGGGGCGGGGTGACGGGCGGGGCGGGGTGACGGGCGGGGCGGGGTGACGGGCGGGGTGGGGTGAGGGGCGGGGCGGGGTGACGGGCGGGGCGGGGTGAGGGGCGGGGCGGGGTGAGGGGCGGGGCGGGGTGGGATGAGGGGCGGGGCGGGTTGGGGTGAGGGGCGGGGCGGGGGTGAGGGGCGGGGAGGGGTGAGGGGAGGGGAGGGGTGAGGGGAGGGGAGGGGTGAGGGGAGGGGAGGGGTGAGGGGAGGGGAGGGGTGAGGGGCGGGGCGGGGTGAGGGGCGGGGAGGGGTGAGGGGCGGGGAGGGGGGGGCGGGGAAGGGTGAGGGGCGGGGAGGGGTGAGGGGCGGGACGGGGTGAGGAGCAGGGTGGAGTGTGGCGTGATGAGGGGGCGGGGCGAAGTGGGGGCGAGGTGGTGCGGAGCGGGTCGTGGGGGTGCAAAGCGATTCGGGTGGGTTGGGCATAAGCGGGGCGGGCGTGACCAGCGGAAGGGGAGGGGCGGTGCTAAAGGGCGGTGCGAAAGGGCGGTGCGAAAGGGCGGTGCGAAAGGGCGGTGCGAAAGGGCGGTGCGAAAGGGCGGTGCGAAAGGGCGGTGCGAAAGGGCGGTGCGAAAGGGCGGTGCGAAAGGGCGGTGCGAAAGGGCGGGGCGAAAGGGCGGGGCGAAAGGGCGGGGCGAAAGGGCGGTGCGAAAGGGCGGGGCGAAAGGGCGGTGCGAAAGGGCGGTGCGAAAGGGCGGTGCGAAAGGGCGGGGCGAAAGGGCGGTGCGAAAGGGCGGTGCGAAAGGGCGGTGCGAAAGGGCGGTGCGAAAGGGCGGTGCGAAAGGGCGGGGCGAAAGGGCGGTGCGAAAGGGCGGGGCGAAAGGGCGGGGCGAAAGGGCGGGGCGAAAGGGCGGGGCGAAAGGGCGGGGCGAAAGGGCGGGGCGAAAGGGCGGGGCGAAAGGGCGGGGCGAAAGGTCGGGGCGAAAGGGCGGGGCGAAAGGGCGGGGCGAAAGGGCGGGGCGAGAGGTCGGGGCGAAAGGGCGGGCGAAAGGGCGGGCGAAAGGGCGGGGCGAAAGGGCGGGGCGAAAGGGCGGGGCGAAAGGGCGGGGCGAAAGGGCGGGGCGAAAGGGCGGGGCGAACGGGCGGGGCGAACGGGCGGGGCAAACGGGCGGGGCGAACGGGCGGGGCGAACGGGCGGGGCGAACGGGCGGGGCGAACGGGCGGGGCGAACGGGCGGGGCGAACGGGCGGGGCGAACGGGCGGGGCGAACGGGCGGGGCGAACGGGCGGGGCGAACGGGCGGGGCGAACGGGCGGAGCGAACGGGCGGGGCGAACGGGCGGGGCGAACGGGCGGGGCGAACGGGCGGGGCGAACGGGCGGGGCGAACGGGCGGGGCGAACGGGCGGGGCGAACGGGCGGGGCGAACGGGCGGGGCGAACGGGCGGGGCGAACGGGCGGGGCGAACCGGGCGGGGGCGAACGGGCGGGGCGAACGGGCGGGGCGAACGGGCGGGGCGAACCGGCGGGCGAACGGGCGGGGCGAACCGGCGGGGCGAACGGGCGGGGTGAAAGAGGGGCGAAAGGGCGGGGCGAATGGCGGGGCGAATGGGCGGCGTGAATTGGCGGGGCGGGACCGTGTTGGTTGAGCGCCGGTGGCAGCGAGTGGCAAAACCGCTTGATTTGGCGCACGCGCTTTGTCTCTGCCGGATTCGCTCCCAAAAGCCCAACTTTTGTGAGTAGATTTCCGATTTCTTTTCACTCGGAGTAAGTGTTTGTGTGAAGTCATATCGAAAGGAGAGTATATATGTTACCCTTAGTTATTTTCGGATAAGTTAAAATTATTCAGCTGGCAATGATCATTCAACAAGATATTTCTTAATACAGATTTTTGGATTTAATATAAGTTTTTATTCAGGTTCAATTTTTGAAGAGAATTTCGTATTTTAGAAAACTAAGAAAAACCAAAATCTCTTCCCAACTCAAAGCTTTTTTATCTTTAGTTGCGTTAACATTTGCATTTAAATATAATAGTATTTAAACATTTTTCAATGCATTACTACATGACACTATACATGAACAAAAGTGTATTACAGTATTTCAATTCATTTCTCCTTCCTTTTTTTATTGGAATACATTATTAACCTTTTAAATACGAATGGGAAAGAGGTTTCCCAGCGCATTTCAACCCAGCCGTACGAACGGGATACTTTTGGCTTGACCTCCAGAGGCGCGCGTCGGCTCTTATCTATCGCTTCCTGACGGATGGGAAGCCGCAGTGCTCCGATTCTCACGCATCGGAGCTCCGGCCAACGCAATCAGGCAGGGATGTGC
>JAZDUA010001520.1:0-59332 GCA_038098605.1 Gryllus longicercus
CTACAGCGTTTACTGCAACTACTGCGACTACTGCTACTACTGCGACTACTGCGACTACTGCGACTACTGCGACTACTGCGACTACTGCGACTACTGCGTCTACTGCGACTACTGCGACTACTGCGACTACTGCGACTACTGCGACTACTGCGACTACTGCGACTACTGCAACTGCTGCGACTACTGCGACTACTGCGACTACTGCGACTACTGGGACTACTGCGACTACTGCGACTACGGCGACTACGGCGACTACTGCGACTACTTCGACTCCGGCGACTACGGCGACTACTGCGACTACTGCGATTACGGCGTCTACGGCGACTACTGCGACTACTGACTACGGCGACTACTGCGACTACTCCGACTACTGCGACTACTGCGACTACTGCGACTACTGAGACTCCTGCGACTACTGCGACTATTGCGACTACTGCGACTACTGCGACTACTGCGACTACTGCGATTACTGCGACTACTGCGACTATTGCGACTACTGCGACTACTGCGTATACTGCGACTACTGCGACTAGTGCGACTACTGCGACTAGTGCGACTACTGCCACTAGTGCGACTACTGCGACTAGTGCGACTACTGCGACTAGTGCGACTACTGCGACTAATGCGAATACTGCGACTAATGCGACTACAGCGACTAGTGCGACAACTGCGTCTGGTGAGACTACTGCGACTAGCGCGACTACTGCTACTAGTGCGACTACTGCGACTAGTGCGACTACTGCGACTAGTGCGACTACTGCCACTAGTGCGACTACTGCGACTAGTGCGACTACTGCGACTAGTGCGACTACTGCGACTAATGCGACTACTGCGACTAATGCGACTACAGCGACTAGTGCGACAACTGCGTCTGGTGAGACTACTGCGACTAGCGCGACTACTGCTATTAGTGCGACTACTGCGACTAGTGCGACTACTGCGACTAGTGCGACTACTGCGACTAGTGCGACTACTACGACTACTGCGAATACTGCGATTACTGCGACTACTGCGACTACTGCAACTACTGCGACTACTGCGACTACTGCGACTACGGCGACTACTGCGACTACTGCGACTACGGCGACTACGGCGACTACTGCGACTACTGCGACTACGGCGACCACGGCGACTACTGCGACTACTGCGACTACGGCGACCACGGCGACTACTGCGACTACTGCGACTACTGCGACTACTGCGACTACTGCTACTACTGCGACTACTGCGACTACTGCGACTACTGCGATTACTGCGACTACTGCGACTACTGCGACTACTGAGACTCCTGCGCCTACTTCGACTACTGCGACTACTGCGACTACTGCGACTACTGCGAATACTGCGATTACAGCGACTACTGCGACTACTGCAACTACTGCGACTACTGCGACTACTGCGACTACTGCGACTACGGCGACTACTGCGACTACTGCGACTACGGCGACTACGGCGACTACTGCGACTACTGCGACTACGGCGACCACGGCGACTACTGCGACTACTGCGACTACGGCGACTACGGCGACTACTGCGACTACTGCGACTACTGCGACTACTGCGACTACTGCTACTACTGCGACTACTGCGACTACTGCGACTACTGCGACTACTGCGACTACTGCGACTACTGCGTCTACTGCGACTACTGCGACTACTGCGACTACTGCGACTACTGCGACTACTGCGACTACTGCCACTACTGCGACTACTGCGACTACTGCGACTACTGCGAATACAGCGACTACTGCGACTACTGCGACTACGGCGTTTACTGCGACTACGGCGACTACTGCGACTACTGCGACTACTGCGACTACGGCGACTACGGCGACTACTGCGACTACTGCGACTACTGCGACTACTGTGACTACTGCGACTACGGCGACTACGGCGACTACTGCGACTACTGCGATTACGGCGACTAATGCGACTTCGGCCACTACTGCGACTACTGCGACTACTGCGACTACTTCGACTACTGTGACTACTGCGACTACGGCGACTGCGGCGACTACTGCCACTATTGCGACTACTGCGAATACTGCGACTACTGCGACTACTGCGACTACTGCGATTACGGCGACTACTGCGACTACGGCGACTACTGCGACTACTGCGACTACTTTGACTACGGCGACTACTGCGACTACTGCGACTACTGCGACTTAGATAGATAGATAGATTTATTAGAACTGCAAATGGGTATGACCCGGTGGCAGTTAAGTAACAATAATTGCAGAAATTACAAGACTTACATTAATAATAAAATAATAACAATAATAATAATAATAATATAATAATAATAATAATAATAATAATAATAATAATAATAATAATAATAATAATAATAATAATAATAATAATAATACCGTACAATACAGTACAAGACGAAAAGCAGCATTGAAAAGAGCATTGATCGCGTTCACCGCACTTCACTTCACTACACTTCACTACACTACACTTTTTTGTTTTGAATTACACTGACCATAACTTCACAGCACTACACCGCACTACACAACACTTACTCATTTAATATCAATTACTGTTATCTTGTTCTAACTTATTTCTAAAACTTCGGACACTGAGAGGAAAAGCTTTGAAAACTGCCGCAGGTAAACTGTTCCAATCTCTAATTGTTCTATTACAAAAGGAAAACTTCCCAAGATCTGAATTTTGTTTCCTTGCTCGAATTTTGTGGGTGTGATCGCTTCGGCCGAAATAATTTGGTTTTTCTAGTCTAATCTGAATTTCCTTCCAAGCTGGTTGACCTACGTACGATTTATAAAGAGCGCAAAGCCTCGCCTTTGTTCTTCTCGTTTCTAGAGGTTCCCATGACTTTTTTGTTACGTTACGTCTATAGGTAAACTTATTCGCTTTTCTCTGTATTCTATCTAGATTTTTCCGGTGCGCCTTTCTGTATGGATCCCAACACGCAACTCCGTATTCCATGAGAGGGCGAACCAGCGTAAGATATGCTAACTCTTTGGCGTTTGCAGAACTTTTCTTTAGTATTCGCATTACAAAATGTAAAGACTTCCACGCTTTTCTTACTGTCTGATTTATATGCACCTCCCACCCTAATTTACTATCTAGATGAATGCCTAAATACTTGCATGATGAGACTCTTGGGATGATTACCTCACCTAAACGATAGTCTGGTTCCTCATAATTTCGTCCCCGCCCGAACGTTATTGTTTTGCTTTTAGATCCATTAATTCCCATGTCATTTTTTTCAGCCCAATCACGTAAATGCTCTAAATCCTGCTGTAATATTTGTTCGTCAGTGATATCTTTGATTTTTCGGTATATAACACAATCGTCTGCAAATAAACGCACCTTTGATTGTATGTTCACATGGAGATCGTTCACGTACGCTAAGAAGAGTAATGGCCCTAACACACTTCCCTGTGGAACCCCTGAAGTAACATTTCCCGTAGTCGAAAACTGATTGCCAATTCGAACTTTTTGTTTCCTGTCCCTTAGAAATTCGCTTATCCACCTCACAACTCTAGCGTCAACTCCTGAGGTTAATACTTTCCTAATAAGTAAATTATGCGGTACCACGTCGAATGCTTTCGCGAAGTCGATTACTACTGCATCCACCCTCCCACCCGCGTCAACTACGTCAGCTAGATCTTGAAAAAGAGAAACAATTTGACTTTCGCACGAATGTTGACTTCTAAACCCATGCTGTCCGTGGAAAATCCAGTTCACTTTCTCCCATTCGCGACGAATGTACCCGGCTATTAAATGCTCCATTATTTTGCATACTACTGAAGTGAGGGATACAGGTCTATAATTACATACTTTCGTTTTATCGCCATTTTTGAAAATTGGAACCACTATAGCTGCCTTCCAATCGTCTGGTAAACTTGCATTATTAATGGAAATATTGAATAATCTCAACAAATAGGGCAATATCGCCTCACCACCGAGTTTAATAAAATCTGTCGAGATACCGTCTGGCCCGCGTGATTTACCGTTTTCCAGTGATTTTATACGATTGCGGAGTTCCCATGCGTGGAGTTTAAATTGATTTTCTACTGGAAAATAATGAACATGCTCTTGCGCCCGTTCTGGTTTGAATACCGATACGAAATACGCGTTGAACGCATTTGCTTTTGCCTGGTCGTCGTGCAGTGGCTCGTTATCTGTGGCTCGAATTTCCTGAATTTCTTCCTTATTCCCCCGGCGTCTGCGGACATATTTGTAAAAGCTTGACCAATTATTTCGTCCCGTCTCCAACATGTTTCTTAAAAATAATTCATGAGCAATTTTCTTTTCTTTTTCTAATTCCTTGTAGTATTTTTTGAACGTTATCATGTCAGCAGTGCTACGATGTCTCCTATTAAATGCTAGCCTAACTTTTCTCTTTAAACGTCGTATTGCCCCGTTAAAATATTCAGGATCAGAATTACTTTTCAGTATTTTGCAAGGAACATACGTATCTAAAGCGGTTTCAACGATTGTTTTAAAAGCTCCCCATTGCTCCTCTATTCCCCCTTCTGTTCTTAGAAAATGATTGTATTTTTCTCTTAAGAAACTACGTAGTCCTTCAATGTTCGCTTTTCTATATTGCCTGACTATCGTTCCTTTTGCCTTAGGTCGCTTAATTACATTTACCTGAACTTCTACCATAACTGCTTTGTGGTCGCTAATTCCCTGAAAGACGTCGCAGGAAAGGAACATTTCTGCTGGATAAACAAGGAAAATGTCTAAAATTGCTCCTTGCCGCGTGGGTTTGTCGACTACCTGCGTTAATCCCTGCTCCCATACCAGACGATTGACGCGCGTTTGAAGTTTCCTGTCGCACACCTCTCCTTTCCAATTAGCGTCGGGAAGGTTTAAGTCGCCAGCGAGAAGAATAGACCGACCGTTTCTGTTTTCCAGCCTATCACCGATTTCATCTAAAATTTCATACCCATCGTTTGGCGGCCTGTAACAAGCAATAATTTCCACGGGATTTCCTAGTACGTCAATTTCCATTCCTAAAATTTCCAGGTTGTTACTAAACCAACTATTTCTAACATATAACGCTGTCTTAACGCAGAGAAAAACTCCACCGCCTCTTGTTTTTCTATCTCTTCGATATAATTTATAGCCGGAGCGTAAGATTTCAGAATTAGCTACGTCATCTGATAACCACGATTCTGTCCCTATCACTATATCGGCATCGCACGAATCAACTAGGTTCCAAAACTCAATGGTTTTATTAACTATACTTCGACAGTTTACCTGCAACAATCTTAGAAAGCCATTCCTCACCTGAATATATCCCGTCGCCGCCGCCGTTTCCGCCGTCGCCGCCGCCGTTTCCGCCGTCGCCGCCGTCGTCGCCGCCGTCGCCGCCGTCGCCGCCGTCGCCGCCGTCGCCGCCGTCGCCGCCGTCGCCGCCGTCGCCGCCGTCGCCGCCGTCGCCGCCGTCGCCGCCGTCGCCGCCGTCGCCGCCGTCGCCGCCGTCGCCGCCGTCGCCGCCGTCGCCGCCGTCGCCGCCGTCGCCGCCGTCGCCGCCGTCGCCGCCGTCGCCGCCGTCGCCGCCGTCGCCGCCGTCGCCGCCGTCGCCGCCGTCGCCGCCGTCGCCGCCGTCGCCGCCGTCGCCGCCGTCGCCGCCATCGCCGCCGTCGCCGCCGTCGCCGCCGTCGCCGCCGTCGCCGCCGTCGCCGCCGTCGCCGCCGTCTCCGCCGTCTCCGCCATCACACACTTGTCCGCTGAAGCTTCCAGCACCAGTGTGAGACCCTCAGCTTCCGCTCCTATCTCCACAGCCCGCGATTCAACCGTAGCGTGCAAGATCGGCGGGCATTCACAGCGTCAACGGTTGACAGGAGGGCGTGCGCAGAACTCAGCTACTCTGGTGTAGAGGCCACTGAGCGCCGCGACGCCCCTCCGGTTGAGGTGGACGCCATCCCGGCCTAGGGCGCTCTCCGAGATCCACCCGTTCGGATCCACAAAGATGAATCCGAGCGCTTTTGCCACATAGTCCATGTCGCGATTCACCCTAGCGACTTTACGGGACCAAACATCCCGGCGGCGGATTACACCACTAAGCACTATGCGGGCGGATGGAAAGCGCTTCTTAGCTGCTACCCCAAGATCGTAGATCTCGCCCGTGAGGTGGTCAAACGAGCGACATCCCCGTAAATTATTGGAGCCTCCGTGAATGATAACAGTTTCCGGGGCTTCCACCTCACTGGCTTCGATCTGCGCTTTCAGTTGCTCCACGCGGATTCCCGGGAAGCACATGACCTGTAGGTTTTCGTGACCCACGTGTCGCACTATGGAGTCACCGAACACAACACACTTCTTGCGATTCGTCCCTTTTCGAAGTTTCATTGCCGCTGGGCCCCTCACAGCCGATGCATAGGATTTTGTTGCCGTCGTCGCCGTTGAAACCGTCGGGGCCGGCGCGGCAGCCGGGGCCGGGGCCGGCGCGGCAGCCGGGCCCGGGGCCGGCGCGGCAGCCAGGGCCGGCGCGGCCGCCTGGGCCGGCGCCGTCACCTCCGTTGGCCGGTCTGCTGTGGCCAGCTGCACTGTCACCGTTGCG
The DNA here is from genome assembly GCA_038098605.1 of Gryllus longicercus. Classification (NCBI taxonomy): domain Eukaryota; kingdom Metazoa; phylum Arthropoda; class Insecta; order Orthoptera; family Gryllidae; genus Gryllus; species Gryllus longicercus. The sequence continues at coordinate 6,545 of JAZDUA010001520.1, forward strand.
GACTCTGCTGCCCTCTCCACCTCAGGCACTCTTGTGGCTACCCTCAGATTTTGGAGCTCCTTTTGAGTTGCAGCCAGCTTCGCCGTTACCTTCAGGAACTCCTGTCGAAGACGCGCCAGTTCATCGCGCAGTCCACCTACGCCGTTACAACACTCGACGCACCTCCACGAAACGTCTACTGGTGCGCCGCGTCGCGTGGACACCGGGCCAGGATTCATTTCGACGCCACCAATAATTAATAATGTTGCTATAATAAGCAACGCAAAGGCGTCCAGAGAAGGAGCAGAAACGCTACCCCTTCTCAGCACGCACGCCACGCGGGCGGCCCAGCCGCCGATGCGGGCCCGGTACGTCTGCAGGTCGCAGCCCATTATCTCTTTACCTGGAAGAGAGAGCGATCCCCAAGACACGTCCGCTCGCTACGACGTCCAGACAAGAACGACTTACAGACAAGACAACTTATGCGACTACTGCGACTACGGCGACTACGGCGACTACTTCGACTACTGCGACTACTGCGACTACTGCGACTACTGCGACTACTGCGACTACTGCGACTACTGCGACTACTGCGACTACTGCGACTACTGCGACTACTGCGACTACTGCTACTACTGCGACTACTGCGACTACTGCGACTACTGCTACTAGTGCGACAACTGCGACTACTGCGACTACTGCGACTACTGCGACTACTGCGACTACTGAGACTACTGCGTCAACTGCGACTACTGCGACTACTGCGACTACTGCGTCTACTGCGACTACTGCGACTACTGCGACTACTGCGACTACTGCGACTACTGCGACTACTGCGACTACTGCAACTGCTGCGACTTCTGCGACTACTGCGACTACTGCGACTACTGGGACTACTGCGACTACTGCGACTACAGCGACTACGGCGACTACTGCGACTACTGCGACTCCGGCGACTACGGCGACTACTGCGACTACTGCGATTACGGCGTCTACGGCGACTACTGCGACTACTGACAACGGCGACTACTGCGACTACTCCGACTACTGCGACTACTGCGACTACTGCGACTACTGCGACTACGGCGTTTGCTGCGACTACGGCGACTACTGCGACTACTGCGCCTACGACGACTACTGCGACTACTGCGACTACTGCGACTACGGCGACTACTGCGACTACTGCGACTACTGCGACTACTGCGACTACTGCGACTACTGCGACTACTGCGACTACTGCGACTACTGCGTCTTCTGCGACTACTGCGACTACTGCGTCTACTGCGACTACTGCGACTACTGCGACTACTGCGACTACTGCGACTACTGCGACTACTGCGACTACTGCGACTACTGCGACTACTGCGTCTACTGCGACTACTGCGACTACTGCGACTACTGCGACTACTGCGACTACTGCAACAACTGCGACTACTGCGACTACTGCGACTACTGCGATTACTGCGACTACTGCGACTACAGCGTTTACTGCAACTACTGCGACTACTGCTACTACTGCGACTACTGCGACTACTGCGACTACTGCGACTACTGCGACTACTGCGACTACTGCGTCTACTGCGACTACTGCGACTACTGCGACTACTGCGACTACTGCGACTACTGCGACTACTGCGACTACTGCAACTGCTGCGACTACTGCGACTACTGCGACTACTGCGACTACTGGGACTACTGCGACTACTGCGACTACGGCGACTACGGCGACTACTGCGACTACTTCGACTCCGGCGACTACGGCGACTACTGCGACTACTGCGATTACGGCGTCTACGGCGACTACTGCGACTACTGACTACGGCGACTACTGCGACTACTCCGACTACTGCGACTACTGCGACTACTGCGACTACTGAGACTCCTGCGACTACTGCGACTATTGCGACTACTGCGACTACTGCGACTACTGCGACTACTGCGATTACTGCGACTACTGCGACTATTGCGACTACTGCGACTACTGCGTATACTGCGACTACTGCGACTAGTGCGACTACTGCGACTAGTGCGACTACTGCCACTAGTGCGACTACTGCGACTAGTGCGACTACTGCGACTAGTGCGACTACTGCGACTAATGCGACTACTGCGACTAATGCGACTACAGCGACTAGTGCGACAACTGCGTCTGGTGAGACTACTGCGACTAGCGCGACTACTGCTACTAGTGCGACTACTGCGACTAGTGCGACTACTGCGACTAGTGCGACTACTGCGACTAGTGCGACTACTGCGACTAGTGCGACTACTGCGACTACTGCGAATACTGCTATTACTGCGACTACTGCGACTACTGCAACTACTGCGACTACTGCGACTACTGCGACTACTGCGACTACGGCGACTACTGCGACTACTGCGACTACGGCGACTACGGCGACTACTGCGACTACTGCGACTACGGCGACCACGGCGACTACTGCGACTACTGCGACTACGGCGACTACGGCGACTACTGCGACTACTGCGACTACTGCGACTACTGCGACTACTGCTACTACTGCGACTACTGCGACTACTGCGACTACTGCGACTACTGCGACTACTGCGACTACTGCGTCTACTGCGACTACTGCGACTATTGCGACTACTGCGACTACTGCGACTACTGCGACTACTGCAACTACTGCGACTACTGCGACTACTGCGACTACTGCGAATACTGCGACTACTGCGACTACTGCGACTACGGCGTTTACTGCGACTACGGCGACTACTGCGACTACTGCGACTACTGCGAATACTGCGACTACTGCGACTACTGCGACTACGGCGACTACGGCGACTACTGCGACTACTGCGACTACTGCGACTACTGTGACTACTGCGACTACGGCGACTACGGCGACTACTGCGACTACTGCGACTACTGCGATTACGGCGACTAATGCGACTTCGGCCACTACTGCGACTACTGCGACTACTGCGACTACTGCGACTACTGCGACTACTGTGACTACTGCGACTACGGCGACTGCGGCGACTACTGCCACTATTGCGACTACTGCGAATACTGCGACTACTGCGACTACTGCGACTACTGCGACTACTGCGATTACGGCGAATACTGCGACTACGGCGACTACTGCGACTACTGCGACTACTGCGACTACTGTGACTACGGCGACTACTGCGACTACTGCGGCTACTGCGACTAATGCGACTACTGCGACTACGGCGACTACGGCGACTACTTCGACTACTGCGACTACTGCGACTACTGCGACTACTGCGACTACTGCGACTACTGCGACTACTGCGACTACTGCGACTACTGCGACTACTGCGACTACTGCGACTACTGCGACTACGGCGACTACGGCGACTATTGCGACTACTGCGACTACTGCGACTACTGCGACTACTGCGACTACTGCGAATACTGCGACTACGGCGACTAATGCGACTACAGCGACTACGGCGACTACAGCGACTACTGCGACTACTGCGACTTCGGCGACTACTGCGACTACTGCGACTACTGCGACTACTGCGACTACTGCGACTACTGCGACTACTGTGTCTACTGCGACTACTTCGACTACTGCGACTACTGCGACTACTGCAACTACTGCGACTACGGCGTTTACTGCGACTACGGCGACTACCGCGACTACTGCGACTACGGCGACTACTGCGACTACGGCGACTACGGCGACTACTGCGACTACTGCGACTACTGCGACTACTGCGACTACTGCGACTACTGCGACTACTGCGACTACTGCGAATACTGCGATTACTGCGACTACTGCGACTACTGCAACTACTGCGACTACTGCGACTACTGCGACTACTGCGACTACGGCGACTACTGCGACTACTGCGACTACGGCGACTACGGCGACTACTGCGACTACTGCGACTACGGCGACCACGGCGACTACTGCGACTACTGCGACTACGGCGACTACGGCGACTGCTGCGACTACTGCGACTACTGCGACTACTGCGACTACTGCTACTACTGCGACTACTGCGACTACTGCGACTACTGCGACTACTGCTACTACTGCGACTACTGCGACTACTGCGTCTACTGCGACTACTGCGACTACTGCGACTACTGCGACTACTGCGACTACTGCGACTACTGCAACTACTGCGACTACTGCCACTACTGCGACTACTGCGAATACTGCGACTACTGCGACTACTGCGACTACGGCGTTTACTGCGACTACGGCGACTACTGCGACTACTGCGACTACTGCGAATACTGCGACTACTGCGACTACTGCGACTACGGCGACTACGGCGACTACTGCGACTACTGCGACTACTGCGACTACTGTGACTACTGCGACTACGGCGACTACGGCGACTACTGCGACTACTGCGACTACTGCGATTACGGCGACTAATGCGACTTCAGCCACTACTGCGACTACTGCGACTACTGCGACTACTGTGACTACTGCGACTACGGCGACTGCGGCGACTACTGCCACTATTGCGACTACTGCGAATACTGCGACTACTGCGACTACTGCGACTACTGCGATTACGGCGACTACTGCGACTACGGCGACTACTGCGACTACTGCGACTACTGCGACTACTGTGACTACGGCGACTACTGCGACTACTGCGACTACTGCGACTAATGCGACTACTGCGACTACGGCGACTACGGCGACTACTTCGACTACTGCGACTACTGCGACTACGGCGACCACGGCGACTACTGCGACTACTGCGACTACGGCGACTACGGCGACTGCTGCGACTACTGCGACTACTGCGACTACTGCGACTACTGCTACTACTGCGACTACTGCGACTACTGCGACTACTGCGACTACTGCTACTACTGCGACTACTGCGACTACTGCGTCTACTGCGAATACAGCGACTACTGCGACTACTGCGACTACGGCGTTTACTGCGACTACGGCGACTACTGCGACTACTGCGACTACTGCGACTACGGCGACTACGGCGACTACTGCGACTACTGCGACTACTGCGACTACTGTGACTACTGCGACTACGGCGACTACGGCGACTACTGCGACTACTGCGATTACGGCGACTAATGCGACTTCGGCCACTACTGCGACTACTGCGACTACTGCGACTACTTCGACTACTGTGACTACTGCGACTACGGCGACTGCGGCGACTACTGCCACTATTGCGACTACTGCGAATACTGCGACTACTGCGACTACTGCGACTACTGCGATTACGGCGACTACTGCGACTACGGCGACTACTGCGACTACTGCGACTACTTTGACTACGCGACTACTGCGACTACTGCGACTACTGCGACTTAGATAGATAGATAGATTTATTAGAACTGCAAATGGGTATGACCCGGTGGCAGTTAAGTAACAATAATTGCAGAAATTACAAGACTTACATTAATAATAAAATAATAACAATAATAATAATAATAATATAATAATAATAATAATAATAATAATAATAATAATAATAATAATAATAATAATAATAATAATAATAATAATAATAATAATACCGTACAATACAGTACAAGACGAAAAGCAGCATTGAAAAGAGCATTGATCGCGTTCACCGCACTTCACTTCACTACACTTCACTACACTACACTTTTTTGTTTTGAATTACACTGACCATAACTTCACAGCACTACACCGCACTACACAACACTTACTCATTTAATATCAATTACTGTTATCTTGTTCTAACTTATTTCTAAAACTTCGGACACTGAGAGGAAAAGCTTTGAAAACTGCCGCAGGTAAACTGTTCCAATCTCTAATTGTTCTATTACAAAAGGAAAACTTCCCAAGATCTGAATTTTGTTTCCTTGCTCGAATTTTGTGGGTGTGATCGCTTCGGCCGAAATAATTTGGTTTTTCTAGTCTAATCTGAATTTCCTTCCAAGCTGGTTGACCTACGTACGATTTATAAAGAGCGCAAAGCCTCGCCTTTGTTCTTCTCGTTTCTAGAGGTTCCCATGACTTTTTTGTTACGTTACGTCTATAGGTAAACTTATTCGCTTTTCTCTGTATTCTATCTAGATTTTTCCGGTGCGCCTTTCTGTATGGATCCCAACACGCAACTCCGTATTCCATGAGAGGGCGAACCAGCGTAAGATATGCTAACTCTTTGGCGTTTGCAGAACTTTTCTTTAGTATTCGCATTACAAAATGTAAAGACTTCCACGCTTTTCTTACTGTCTGATTTATATGCACCTCCCACCCTAATTTACTATCTAGATGAATGCCTAAATACTTGCATGATGAGACTCTTGGGATGATTACCTCACCTAAACGATAGTCTGGTTCCTCATAATTTCGTCCCCGCCCGAACGTTATTGTTTTGCTTTTAGATCCATTAATTCCCATGTCATTTTTTTCAGCCCAATCACGTAAATGCTCTAAATCCTGCTGTAATATTTGTTCGTCAGTGATATCTTTGATTTTTCGGTATATAACACAATCGTCTGCAAATAAACGCACCTTTGATTGTATGTTCACATGGAGATCGTTCACGTACGCTAAGAAGAGTAATGGCCCTAACACACTTCCCTGTGGAACCCCTGAAGTAACATTTCCCGTAGTCGAAAACTGATTGCCAATTCGAACTTTTTGTTTCCTGTCCCTTAGAAATTCGCTTATCCACCTCACAACTCTAGCGTCAACTCCTGAGGTTAATACTTTCCTAATAAGTAAATTATGCGGTACCACGTCGAATGCTTTCGCGAAGTCGATTACTACTGCATCCACCCTCCCACCCGCGTCAACTACGTCAGCTAGATCTTGAAAAAGAGAAACAATTTGACTTTCGCACGAATGTTGACTTCTAAACCCATGCTGTCCGTGGAAAATCCAGTTCACTTTCTCCCATTCGCGACGAATGTACCCGGCTATTAAATGCTCCATTATTTTGCATACTACTGAAGTGAGGGATACAGGTCTATAATTACATACTTTCGTTTTATCGCCATTTTTGAAAATTGGAACCACTATAGCTGCCTTCCAATCGTCTGGTAAACTTGCATTATTAATGGAAATATTGAATAATCTCAACAAATAGGGCAATATCGCCTCACCACCGAGTTTAATAAAATCTGTCGAGATACCGTCTGGCCCGCGTGATTTACCGTTTTCCAGTGATTTTATACGATTGCGGAGTTCCCATGCGTGGAGTTTAAATTGATTTTCTACTGGAAAATAATGAACATGCTCTTGCGCCCGTTCTGGTTTGAATACCGATACGAAATACGCGTTGAACGCATTTGCTTTTGCCTGGTCGTCGTGCAGTGGCTCGTTATCTGTGGCTCGAATTTCCTGAATTTCTTCCTTATTCCCCCGGCGTCTGCGGACATATTTGTAAAAGCTTGACCAATTATTTCGTCCCGTCTCCAACATGTTTCTTAAAAATAATTCATGAGCAATTTTCTTTTCTTTTTCTAATTCCTTGTAGTATTTTTTGAACGTTATCATGTCAGCAGTGCTACGATGTCTCCTATTAAATGCTAGCCTAACTTTTCTCTTTAAACGTCGTATTGCCCCGTTAAAATATTCAGGATCAGAATTACTTTTCAGTATTTTGCAAGGAACATACGTATCTAAAGCGGTTTCAACGATTGTTTTAAAAGCTCCCCATTGCTCCTCTATTCCCCCTTCTGTTCTTAGAAAATGATTGTATTTTTCTCTTAAGAAACTACGTAGTCCTTCAATGTTCGCTTTTCTATATTGCCTGACTATCGTTCCTTTTGCCTTAGGTCGCTTAATTACATTTACCTGAACTTCTACCATAACTGCTTTGTGGTCGCTAATTCCCTGAAAGACGTCGCAGGAAAGGAACATTTCTGCTGGATAAACAAGGAAAATGTCTAAAATTGCTCCTTGCCGCGTGGGTTTGTCGACTACCTGCGTTAATCCCTGCTCCCATACCAGACGATTGACGCGCGTTTGAAGTTTCCTGTCGCACACCTCTCCTTTCCAATTAGCGTCGGGAAGGTTTAAGTCGCCAGCGAGAAGAATAGACCGACCGTTTCTGTTTTCCAGCCTATCACCGATTTCATCTAAAATTTCATACCCATCGTTTGGCGGCCTGTAACAAGCAATAATTTCCACGGGATTTCCTAGTACGTCAATTTCCATTCCTAAAATTTCCAGGTTGTTACTAAACCAACTATTTCTAACATATAACGCTGTCTTAACGCAGAGAAAAACTCCACCGCCTCTTGTTTTTCTATCTCTTCGATATAATTTATAGCCGGAGCGTAAGATTTCAGAATTAGCTACGTCATCTGATAACCACGATTCTGTCCCTATCACTATATCGGCATCGCACGAATCAACTAGGTTCCAAAACTCAATGGTTTTATTAACTATACTTCGACAGTTTACCTGCAACAATCTTAGAAAGCCATTCCTCACCTGAATATATCCCGTCGCCGCCGCCGTTTCCGCCGTCGCCGCCGCCGTTTCCGCCGTCGCCGCCGTCGTCGCCGCCGTCGCCGCCGTCGCCGCCGTCGCCGCCGTCGCCGCCGTCGCCGCCGTCGCCGCCGTCGCCGCCGTCGCCGCCGTCGCCGCCGTCGCCGCCGTCGCCGCCGTCGCCGCCGTCGCCGCCGTCGCCGCCGTCGCCGCCGTCGCCGCCGTCGCCGCCGTCGCCGCCGTCGCCGCCGTCGCCGCCGTCGCCGCCGTCGCCGCCGTCGCCGCCGTCGCCGCCGTCGCCGCCGTCGCCGCCGTCGCCGCCGTCGCCGCCGTCGCCGCCGTCGCCGCCATCGCCGCCGTCGCCGCCGTCGCCGCCGTCGCCGCCGTCGCCGCCGTCGCCGCCGTCTCCGCCGTCTCCGCCATCACACACTTGTCCGCTGAAGCTTCCAGCACCAGTGTGAGACCCTCAGCTTCCGCTCCTATCTCCACAGCCCGCGATTCAACCGTAGCGTGCAAGATCGGCGGGCATTCACAGCGTCAACGGTTGACAGGAGGGCGTGCGCAGAACTCAGCTACTCTGGTGTAGAGGCCACTGAGCGCCGCGACGCCCCTCCGGTTGAGGTGGACGCCATCCCGGCCTAGGGCGCTCTCCGAGATCCACCCGTTCGGATCCACAAAGATGAATCCGAGCGCTTTTGCCACATAGTCCATGTCGCGATTCACCCTAGCGACTTTACGGGACCAAACATCCCGGCGGCGGATTACACCACTAAGCACTATGCGGGCGGATGGAAAGCGCTTCTTAGCTGCTACCCCAAGATCGTAGATCTCGCCCGTGAGGTGGTCAAACGAGCGACATCCCCGTAAATTATTGGAGCCTCCGTGAATGATAACAGTTTCCGGGGCTTCCACCTCACTGGCTTCGATCTGCGCTTTCAGTTGCTCCACGCGGATTCCCGGGAAGCACATGACCTGTAGGTTTTCGTGACCCACGTGTCGCACTATGGAGTCACCGAACACAACACACTTCTTGCGATTCGTCCCTTTTCGAAGTTTCATTGCCGCTGGGCCCCTCACAGCCGATGCATAGGATTTTGTTGCCGTCGTCGCCGTTGAAACCGTCGGGGCCGGCGCGGCAGCCGGGGCCGGGGCCGGCGCGGCAGCCGGGCCCGGGGCCGGCGCGGCAGCCAGGGCCGGCGCGGCCGCCTGGGCCGGCGCCGTCACCTCCGTTGGCCGGTCTGCTGTGGCCAGCTGCACTGTCACCGTTGCGGACTCTGCTGCCCTCTCCACCTCAGGCACTCTTGTGGCTACCCTCAGATTTTGGAGCTCCTTTTGAGTTGCAGCCAGCTTCGCCGTTACCTTCAGGAACTCCTGTCGAAGACGCGCCAGTTCATCGCGCAGTCCACCTACGCCGTTACAACACTCGACGCACCTCCACGAAACGTCTACTGGTGCGCCGCGTCGCGTGGACACCGGGCCAGGATTCATTTCGACGCCACCAATAATTAATAATGTTGCTATAATAAGCAACGCAAAGGCGTCCAGAGAAGGAGCAGAAACGCTACCCCTTCTCAGCACGCACGCCACGCGGGCGGCCCAGCCGCCGATGCGGGCCCGGTACGTCTGCAGGTCGCAGCCCATTATCTCTTTACCTGGAAGAGAGAGCGATCCCCAAGACACGTCCGCTCGCTACGACGTCCAGACAAGAACGACTTACAGACAAGACAACTTATGCGACTACTGCGACTACGGCGACTACGGCGACTACTTCGACTACTGCGACTACTGCGACTACTGCGACTACTGCGACTACTGCGACTACTGCGACTACTGCGACTACTGCGACTACTGCGACTACTGCGACTACTGCGACTACTGCTACTACTGCGACTACTGCGACTACTGCGACTACTGCTACTAGTGCGACAACTGCGACTACTGCGACTACTGCGACTACTGCGACTACTGCGACTACTGAGACTACTGCGTCAACTGCGACTACTGCGACTACTGCGACTACTGCGTCTACTGCGACTACTGCGACTACTGCGACTACTGCGACTACTGCGACTACTGCGACTACTGCGACTACTGCAACTGCTGCGACTTCTGCGACTACTGCGACTACTGCGACTACTGGGACTACTGCGACTACTGCGACTACAGCGACTACGGCGACTACTGCGACTACTGCGACTCCGGCGACTACGGCGACTACTGCGACTACTGCGATTACGGCGTCTACGGCGACTACTGCGACTACTGACAACGGCGACTACTGCGACTACTCCGACTACTGCGACTACTGCGACTACTGCGACTACTGCGACTACGGCGTTTGCTGCGACTACGGCGACTACTGCGACTACTGCGCCTACGACGACTACTGCGACTACTGCGACTACTGCGACTACGGCGACTACTGCGACTACTGCGACTACTGCGACTACTGCGACTACTGCGACTACTGCGACTACTGCGACTACTGCGACTACTGCGTCTTCTGCGACTACTGCGACTACTGCGTCTACTGCGACTACTGCGACTACTGCGACTACTGCGACTACTGCGACTACTGCGACTACTGCGACTACTGCGACTACTGCGACTACTGCGTCTACTGCGACTACTGCGACTACTGCGACTACTGCGACTACTGCGACTACTGCAACAACTGCGACTACTGCGACTACTGCGACTACTGCGATTACTGCGACTACTGCGACTACAGCGTTTACTGCAACTACTGCGACTACTGCTACTACTGCGACTACTGCGACTACTGCGACTACTGCGACTACTGCGACTACTGCGACTACTGCGTCTACTGCGACTACTGCGACTACTGCGACTACTGCGACTACTGCGACTACTGCGACTACTGCGACTACTGCAACTGCTGCGACTACTGCGACTACTGCGACTACTGCGACTACTGGGACTACTGCGACTACTGCGACTACGGCGACTACGGCGACTACTGCGACTACTTCGACTCCGGCGACTACGGCGACTACTGCGACTACTGCGATTACGGCGTCTACGGCGACTACTGCGACTACTGACTACGGCGACTACTGCGACTACTCCGACTACTGCGACTACTGCGACTACTGCGACTACTGAGACTCCTGCGACTACTGCGACTATTGCGACTACTGCGACTACTGCGACTACTGCGACTACTGCGATTACTGCGACTACTGCGACTATTGCGACTACTGCGACTACTGCGTATACTGCGACTACTGCGACTAGTGCGACTACTGCGACTAGTGCGACTACTGCCACTAGTGCGACTACTGCGACTAGTGCGACTACTGCGACTAGTGCGACTACTGCGACTAATGCGACTACTGCGACTAATGCGACTACAGCGACTAGTGCGACAACTGCGTCTGGTGAGACTACTGCGACTAGCGCGACTACTGCTACTAGTGCGACTACTGCGACTAGTGCGACTACTGCGACTAGTGCGACTACTGCGACTAGTGCGACTACTGCGACTAGTGCGACTACTGCGACTACTGCGAATACTGCTATTACTGCGACTACTGCGACTACTGCAACTACTGCGACTACTGCGACTACTGCGACTACTGCGACTACGGCGACTACTGCGACTACTGCGACTACGGCGACTACGGCGACTACTGCGACTACTGCGACTACGGCGACCACGGCGACTACTGCGACTACTGCGACTACGGCGACTACGGCGACTACTGCGACTACTGCGACTACTGCGACTACTGCGACTACTGCTACTACTGCGACTACTGCGACTACTGCGACTACTGCGACTACTGCGACTACTGCGACTACTGCGTCTACTGCGACTACTGCGACTATTGCGACTACTGCGACTACTGCGACTACTGCGACTACTGCAACTACTGCGACTACTGCGACTACTGCGACTACTGCGAATACTGCGACTACTGCGACTACTGCGACTACGGCGTTTACTGCGACTACGGCGACTACTGCGACTACTGCGACTACTGCGAATACTGCGACTACTGCGACTACTGCGACTACGGCGACTACGGCGACTACTGCGACTACTGCGACTACTGCGACTACTGTGACTACTGCGACTACGGCGACTACGGCGACTACTGCGACTACTGCGACTACTGCGATTACGGCGACTAATGCGACTTCGGCCACTACTGCGACTACTGCGACTACTGCGACTACTGCGACTACTGCGACTACTGTGACTACTGCGACTACGGCGACTGCGGCGACTACTGCCACTATTGCGACTACTGCGAATACTGCGACTACTGCGACTACTGCGACTACTGCGACTACTGCGATTACGGCGAATACTGCGACTACGGCGACTACTGCGACTACTGCGACTACTGCGACTACTGTGACTACGGCGACTACTGCGACTACTGCGGCTACTGCGACTAATGCGACTACTGCGACTACGGCGACTACGGCGACTACTTCGACTACTGCGACTACTGCGACTACTGCGACTACTGCGACTACTGCGACTACTGCGACTACTGCGACTACTGCGACTACTGCGACTACTGCGACTACTGCGACTACTGCGACTACGGCGACTACGGCGACTATTGCGACTACTGCGACTACTGCGACTACTGCGACTACTGCGACTACTGCGAATACTGCGACTACGGCGACTAATGCGACTACAGCGACTACGGCGACTACAGCGACTACTGCGACTACTGCGACTTCGGCGACTACTGCGACTACTGCGACTACTGCGACTACTGCGACTACTGCGACTACTGCGACTACTGTGTCTACTGCGACTACTTCGACTACTGCGACTACTGCGACTACTGCAACTACTGCGACTACGGCGTTTACTGCGACTACGGCGACTACCGCGACTACTGCGACTACGGCGACTACTGCGACTACGGCGACTACGGCGACTACTGCGACTACTGCGACTACTGCGACTACTGCGACTACTGCGACTACTGCGACTACTGCGACTACTGCGAATACTGCGATTACTGCGACTACTGCGACTACTGCAACTACTGCGACTACTGCGACTACTGCGACTACTGCGACTACGGCGACTACTGCGACTACTGCGACTACGGCGACTACGGCGACTACTGCGACTACTGCGACTACGGCGACCACGGCGACTACTGCGACTACTGCGACTACGGCGACTACGGCGACTGCTGCGACTACTGCGACTACTGCGACTACTGCGACTACTGCTACTACTGCGACTACTGCGACTACTGCGACTACTGCGACTACTGCTACTACTGCGACTACTGCGACTACTGCGTCTACTGCGACTACTGCGACTACTGCGACTACTGCGACTACTGCGACTACTGCGACTACTGCAACTACTGCGACTACTGCCACTACTGCGACTACTGCGAATACTGCGACTACTGCGACTACTGCGACTACGGCGTTTACTGCGACTACGGCGACTACTGCGACTACTGCGACTACTGCGAATACTGCGACTACTGCGACTACTGCGACTACGGCGACTACGGCGACTACTGCGACTACTGCGACTACTGCGACTACTGTGACTACTGCGACTACGGCGACTACGGCGACTACTGCGACTACTGCGACTACTGCGATTACGGCGACTAATGCGACTTCAGCCACTACTGCGACTACTGCGACTACTGCGACTACTGTGACTACTGCGACTACGGCGACTGCGGCGACTACTGCCACTATTGCGACTACTGCGAATACTGCGACTACTGCGACTACTGCGACTACTGCGATTACGGCGACTACTGCGACTACGGCGACTACTGCGACTACTGCGACTACTGCGACTACTGTGACTACGGCGACTACTGCGACTACTGCGACTACTGCGACTAATGCGACTACTGCGACTACGGCGACTACGGCGACTACTTCGACTACTGCGACTACTGCGACTACGGCGACCACGGCGACTACTGCGACTACTGCGACTACGGCGACTACGGCGACTGCTGCGACTACTGCGACTACTGCGACTACTGCGACTACTGCTACTACTGCGACTACTGCGACTACTGCGACTACTGCGACTACTGCTACTACTGCGACTACTGCGACTACTGCGTCTACTGCGACTACTGCGACTACTGCGACTACTGCGACTACTGCGACTACTGCGACTACTGCAACTACTGCGACTACTGCCACTACTGCGACTACTGCGAATACTGCGACTACTGCGACTACTGCGACTACGGCGTTTACTGCGACTACGGCGACTACTGCGACTACTGCGACTACTGCGAATACTGCGACTACTGCGACTACTGCGACTACGGCGACTACGGCGACTACTGCGACTACTGCGACTACTGCGACTACTGTGACTACTGCGACTACGGCGACTACGGCGACTACTGCGACTACTGCGACTACTGCGATTACGGCGACTAATGCGACTTCAGCCACTACTGCGACTACTGCGACTACTGCGACTACTGTGACTACTGCGACTACGGCGACTGCGGCGACTACTGCCACTATTGCGACTACTGCGAATACTGCGACTACTGCGACTACTGCGACTACTGCGATTACGGCGACTACTGCGACTACGGCGACTACTGCGACTACTGCGACTACTGCGACTACTGTGACTACGGCGACTACTGCGACTACTGCGACTACTGCGACTAATGCGACTACTGCGACTACTGCGACTACTGCGACTACTGTGACTACTGCGACTACGGCGACTACGGCGACTACTGCGACTACTGCGACTACTGCGATTACGGCGACTAATGCGACTTCGGCCACTACTGCGACTACTGCGACTACTGCGACTACTTCGACTACTGTGACTACTGCGACTACGGCGACTGCGGCGACTACTGCCACTATTGCGACTACTGCGAATACTGCGACTACTGCGACTACTGCGACTACTGCGATTACGGCGACTACTGCGACTACGGCGACTACTGCGACTACTGCGACTACTTTGACTACGGCGACTACTGCGACTACTGCGACTACTGCGACTTATGCGACTACTGCGACTACGGCGACTACGGCGACTACTTCGACTACTGCGACTACTGCGACTACTGCGACTACTGCGACTACTGCGACTACTGCGACTACTGCGACTACTGCGACTACTGCGACTACTGCGACTACTGCGACTACTGCTACTACTGCGACTACTGCGACTACTGCGACTACTGCTACTAGTGCGACAACTGCGACTACTGCGACTACTGCGACTACTGCGACTACTGCGACTACTGAGACTACTGCGTCAACTGCGACTACTGCGACTACTGCGACTACTGCGTCTACTGCGACTACTGCGACTACTGCGACTACTGCGACTACTGCGACTACTGCGACTACTGCGACTACTGCAACTGCTGCGACTTCTGCGACTACTGCGACTACTGCGACTACTGGGACTACTGCGACTACTGCGACTACGGCGACTACGGCGACTACTGCGACTACTGCGACTCCGGCGACTACGGCGACTACTGCGACTACTGCGATTACGGCGTCTACGGCGACTACTGCGACTACTGACAACGGCGACTACTGCGACTACTCCGACTACTGCGACTACTGCGACTACTGCGACTACTGCGACTACGGCGTTTGCTGCGACTACGGCGACTACTGCGACTACTGCGCCTACGACGACTACTGCGACTACTGCGACTACTGCGACTACGGCGACTACTGCGACTACTGCGACTACTGCGACTACTGCGACTACTGCGACTACTGCGACTACTGCGACTACTGCGACTACTGCGTCTTCTGCGACTACTGCGACTACTGCGTCTACTGCGACTACTGCGACTACTGCGACTACTGCGACTACTGCGACTACTGCGACTACTGCGACTACTGCGACTACTGCGACTACTGCGTCTACTGCGACTACTGCGACTACTGCGACTACTGCGACTACTGCGACTACTGCAACAACTGCGACTACTGCGACTACTGCGACTACTGCGATTACTGCGACTACTGCGACTACAGCGTTTACTGCAACTACTGCGACTACTGCTACTACTGCGACTACTGCGACTACTGCGACTACTGCGACTACTGCGACTACTGCGACTACTGCGTCTACTGCGACTACTGCGACTACTGCGACTACTGCGACTACTGCGACTACTGCGACTACTGCGACTACTGCAACTGCTGCGACTACTGCGACTACTGCGACTACTGCGACTACTGGGACTACTGCGACTACTGCGACTACGGCGACTACGGCGACTACTGCGACTACTTCGACTCCGGCGACTACGGCGACTACTGCGACTACTGCGATTACGGCGTCTACGGCGACTACTGCGACTACTGACTACGGCGACTACTGCGACTACTCCGACTACTGCGACTACTGCGACTACTGCGACTACTGAGACTCCTGCGACTACTGCGACTATTGCGACTACTGCGACTACTGCGACTACTGCGACTACTGCGATTACTGCGACTACTGCGACTATTGCGACTACTGCGACTACTGCGTATACTGCGACTACTGCGACTAGTGCGACTACTGCGACTAGTGCGACTACTGCCACTAGTGCGACTACTGCGACTAGTGCGACTACTGCGACTAGTGCGACTACTGCGACTAATGCGAATACTGCGACTAATGCGACTACAGCGACTAGTGCGACAACTGCGTCTGGTGAGACTACTGCGACTAGCGCGACTACTGCTACTAGTGCGACTACTGCGACTAGTGCGACTACTGCGACTAGTGCGACTACTGCCACTAGTGCGACTACTGCGACTAGTGCGACTACTGCGACTAGTGCGACTACTGCGACTAATGCGACTACTGCGACTAATGCGACTACAGCGACTAGTGCGACAACTGCGTCTGGTGAGACTACTGCGACTAGCGCGACTACTGCTATTAGTGCGACTACTGCGACTAGTGCGACTACTGCGACTAGTGCGACTACTGCGACTAGTGCGACTACTACGACTACTGCGAATACTGCGATTACTGCGACTACTGCGACTACTGCAACTACTGCGACTACTGCGACTACTGCGACTACGGCGACTACTGCGACTACTGCGACTACGGCGACTACGGCGACTACTGCGACTACTGCGACTACGGCGACCACGGCGACTACTGCGACTACTGCGACTACGGCGACCACGGCGACTACTGCGACTACTGCGACTACTGCGACTACTGCGACTACTGCTACTACTGCGACTACTGCGACTACTGCGACTACTGCGATTACTGCGACTACTGCGACTACTGCGACTACTGAGACTCCTGCGCCTACTTCGACTACTGCGACTACTGCGACTACTGCGACTACTGCGAATACTGCGATTACAGCGACTACTGCGACTACTGCAACTACTGCGACTACTGCGACTACTGCGACTACTGCGACTACGGCGACTACTGCGACTACTGCGACTACGGCGACTACGGCGACTACTGCGACTACTGCGACTACGGCGACCACGGCGACTACTGCGACTACTGCGACTACGGCGACTACGGCGACTACTGCGACTACTGCGACTACTGCGACTACTGCGACTACTGCTACTACTGCGACTACTGCGACTACTGCGACTACTGCGACTACTGCGACTACTGCGACTACTGCGTCTACTGCGACTACTGCGACTACTGCGACTACTGCGACTACTGCGACTACTGCCACTACTGCGACTACTGCGACTACTGCGACTACTGCGAATACAGCGACTACTGCGACTACTGCGACTACGGCGTTTACTGCGACTACGGCGACTACTGCGACTACTGCGACTACTGCGACTACGGCGACTACGGCGACTACTGCGACTACTGCGACTACTGCGACTACTGTGACTACTGCGACTACGGCGACTACGGCGACTACTGCGACTACTGCGACTACTGCGATTACGGCGACTAATGCGACTTCGGCCACTACTGCGACTACTGCGACTACTGCGACTACTTCGACTACTGTGACTACTGCGACTACGGCGACTGCGGCGACTACTGCCACTATTGCGACTACTGCGAATACTGCGACTACTGCGACTACTGCGACTACTGCGATTACGGCGACTACTGCGACTACGGCGACTACTGCGACTACTGCGACTACTTTGACTACGGCGACTACTGCGACTACTGCGACTACTGCGACTTAGATAGATAGATAGATTTATTAGAACTGCAAATGGGTATGACCCGGTGGCAGTTAAGTAACAATAATTGCAGAAATTTCAAGACTTACATTAATAATAAAATAATAACAATAATAATAATAATAATATAATAATAATAATAATAATAATAATAATAATAATAATAATAATAATAATAATAATAATAATAATAATAATAATAATAATAATAATAATACCGTACAATACAGTACAAGACGAAAAGCAGCATTGAAAAGAGCATTGATCGCGTTCACCGCACTTCACTTCACTACACTTCACTACACTACACTTTTTTGTTTTGAATTACACTGACCATAACTTCACAGCACTACACCGCACTACACAACACTTACTCATTTAATATCAATTACTGTTATCTTGTTCTAACTTATTTCTAAAACTTCGGACACTGAGAGGAAAAGCTTTGAAAACTGCCGCAGGTAAACTGTTCCAATCTCTAATTGTTCTATTACAAAAGGAAAACTTCCCAAGATCTGAATTTTGTTTCCTTGCTCGAATTTTGTGGGTGTGATCGCTTCGGCCGAAATAATTTGGTTTTTCTAGTCTAATCTGAATTTCCTTCCAAGCTGGTTGACCTACGTACGATTTATAAAGAGCGCAAAGCCTCGCCTTTGTTCTTCTCGTTTCTAGAGGTTCCCATGACTTTTTTGTTACGTTACGTCTATAGGTAAACTTATTCGCTTTTCTCTGTATTCTATCTAGATTTTTCCGGTGCGCCTTTCTGTATGGATCCCAACACGCAACTCCGTATTCCATGAGAGGGCGAACCAGCGTAAGATATGCTAACTCTTTGGCGTTTGCAGAACTTTTCTTTAGTATTCGCATTACAAAATGTAAAGACTTCCACGCTTTTCTTACTGTCTGATTTATATGCACCTCCCACCCTAATTTACTATCTAGATGAATGCCTAAATACTTGCATGATGAGACTCTTGGGATGATTACCTCACCTAAACGATAGTCTGGTTCCTCATAATTTCGTCCCCGCCCGAACGTTATTGTTTTGCTTTTAGATCCATTAATTCCCATGTCATTTTTTTCAGCCCAATCACGTAAATGCTCTAAATCCTGCTGTAATATTTGTTCGTCAGTGATATCTTTGATTTTTCGGTATATAACACAATCGTCTGCAAATAAACGCACCTTTGATTGTATGTTCACATGGAGATCGTTCACGTACGCTAAGAAGAGTAATGGCCCTAACACACTTCCCTGTGGAACCCCTGAAGTAACATTTCCCGTAGTCGAAAACTGATTGCCAATTCGAACTTTTTGTTTCCTGTCCCTTAGAAATTCGCTTATCCACCTCACAACTCTAGCGTCAACTCCTGAGGTTAATACTTTCCTAATAAGTAAATTATGCGGTACCACGTCGAATGCTTTCGCGAAGTCGATTACTACTGCATCCACCCTCCCACCCGCGTCAACTACGTCAGCTAGATCTTGAAAAAGAGAAACAATTTGACTTTCGCACGAATGTTGACTTCTAAACCCATGCTGTCCGTGGAAAATCCAGTTCACTTTCTCCCATTCGCGACGAATGTACCCGGCTATTAAATGCTCCATTATTTTGCATACTACTGAAGTGAGGGATACAGGTCTATAATTACATACTTTCGTTTTATCGCCATTTTTGAAAATTGGAACCACTATAGCTGCCTTCCAATCGTCTGGTAAACTTGCATTATTAATGGAAATATTGAATAATCTCAACAAATAGGGCAATATCGCCTCACCACCGAGTTTAATAAAATCTGTCGAGATACCGTCTGGCCCGCGTGATTTACCGTTTTCCAGTGATTTTATACGATTGCGGAGTTCCCATGCGTGGAGTTTAAATTGATTTTCTACTGGAAAATAATGAACATGCTCTTGCGCCCGTTCTGGTTTGAATACCGATACGAAATACGCGTTGAACGCATTTGCTTTTGCCTGGTCGTCGTGCAGTGGCTCGTTATCTGTGACTCGAATTTCCTGAATTTCTTCCTTATTCCCCCGGCGTCTGCGGACATATTTGTAAAAGCTTGACCAATTATTTCGTCCCGTCTCCAACATGTTTCTTAAAAATAATTCATGAGCAATTTTCTTTTCTTTTTCTAATTCCTTGTAGTATTTTTTGAACGTTATCATGTCAGCAGTGCTACGATGTCTCCTATTAAATGCTAGCCTAACTTTTCTCTTTAAACGTCGTATTGCCCCGTTAAAATATTCAGGATCAGAATTACTTTTCAGTATTTTGCAAGGAACATACGTATCTAAAGCGGTTTCAACGATTGTTTTAAAAGCTCCCCATTGCTCCTCTATTCCCCCTTCTGTTCTTAGAAAATGATTGTATTTTTCTCTTAAGAAACTACGTAGTCCTTCAATGTTCGCTTTTCTATATTGCCTGACTATCGTTCCTTTTGCCTTAGGTCGCTTAATTACATTTACCTGAACTTCTACCATAACTGCTTTGTGGTCGCTAATTCCCTGAAAGACGTCGCAGGAAAGGAACATTTCTGCTGGATAAACAAGGAAAATGTCTAAAATTGCTCCTTGCCGCGTGGGTTTGTCGACTACCTGCGTTAATCCCTGCTCCCATACCAGACGATTGACGCGCGTTTGAAGTTTCCTGTCGCACACCTCTCCTTTCCAATTAGCGTCGGGAAGGTTTAAGTCGCCAGCGAGAAGAATAGACCGACCGTTTCTGTTTTCCAGCCTATCACCGATTTCATCTAAAATTTCATACCCATCGTTTGGCGGCCTGTAACAAGCAATAATTTCCACGGGATTTCCTAGTACGTCAATTTCCATTCCTAAAATTTCCAGGTTGTTACTAAACCAACTATTTCTAACATATAACGCTGTCTTAACGCAGAGAAAAACTCCACCGCCTCTTGTTTTTCTATCTCTTCGATATAATTTATAGCCGGAGCGTAAGATTTCAGAATTAGCTACGTCATCTGATAACCACGATTCTGTCCCTATCACTATATCGGCATCGCACGAATCAACTAGGTTCCAAAACTCAATGGTTTTATTAACTATACTTCGACAGTTTACCTGCAACAATCTTAGAAAGCCATTCCTCACCTGAATATATCCCGTCGCCGCCGCCGTTTCCGCCGTCGCCGCCGCCGTTTCCGCCGTCGCCGCCGTCGTCGCCGCCGTCGCCGCCGTCGCCGCCGTCGCCGCCGTCGCCGCCGTCGCCGCCGTCGCCGCCGTCGCCGCCGTCGCCGCCGTCGCCGCCGTCGCCGCCGTCGCCGCCGTCGCCGCCGTCGCCGCCGTCGCCGCCGTCGCCGCCGTCGCCGCCGTCGCCGCCGTCGCCGCCGTCGCCGCCGTCGCCGCCGTCGCCGCCGTCGCCGCCGTCGCCGCCGTCGCCGCCGTCGCCGCCGTCGCCGCCGTCGCCGCCGTCGCCGCCGTCGCCGCCGTCGCCGCCGTCGCCGCCGTCGCCGCCGTCTCCGCCGTCTCCGCCATCACACACTTGTCCGCTGAAGCTTCCAGCACCAGTGCGAGACCCTCAGCTTCCGCTCCTATCTCCACAGCCCGCGATTCAACCGTAGCGTGCAAGATCGGCGGGCATTCACAGCGTCAACGGTTGACAGGAGGGCGTGCGCAGAACTCAGCTACTCTGGTGTAGAGGCCACTGAGCGCCGCGACGCCCCTCCGGTTGAGGTGGACGCCATCCCGGCCTAGGGCGCTCTCCGAGATCCACCCGTTCGGATCCACAAAGATGAATCCGAGCGCTTTTGCCACATAGTCCATGTCGCGATTCACCCTAGCGACTTTACGGGACCAAACATCCCGGCGGCGGATTACACCACTAAGCACTATGCGGGCGGATGGAAAGCGCTTCTTAGCTGCTACCCCAAGATCGTAGATCTCGCCCGTGAGGTGGTCAAACGAGCGACATCCCCGTAAATTATTGGAGCCTCCGTGAATGATAACAGTTTCCGGGGCTTCCACCTCACTGGCTTCGATCTGCGCTTTCAGTTGCTCCACGCGGATTCCCGGGAAGCACTTGACCTGTAGGTTTTCGTGACCCACGTGTCGCACTATGGAGTCACCGAACACAACACACTTCTTGCGATTCGTGCCTTTTCGAAGTTTCATTGCCGCTGGGCCCCTCACAGCCGATGCATAGGATTTTGTTGCCGTCGTCGCCGTTGAAACCGTCGGGGCCGGCGCGGCAGCCGGGGCCGGGGCCGGCGCGGCAGCCGGGCCCGGGGCCGGCGCGGCAGCCAGGGCCGGCGCGGCCGCCTGGGCCGGCGCCGTCACCTCCGTTGGCCGGTCTGCTGTGGCCAGCTGCACTGTCACCGTTGCGGACTCTGCTGCCCTCTCCACCTCAGGCACTCTTGTGGCTACCCTCAGATTTTGGAGCTCCTTTTGAGTTGCAGCCAGCTTCGCCGTTACCTTCAGGAACTCCTGTCGAAGACGCGCCAGTTCATCGCGCAGTCCACCTACGCCGTTACAACACTCGACGCACCTCCACGAAACGTCTACTGGTGCGCCGCGTCGCGTGGACACCGGGCCAGGATTCATTTCGACGCCACCAATAATTAATAATGTTGCTATAATAAGCAACGCAAAGGCGTCCAGAGAAGGAGCAGAAACGCTACCCCTTCTCAGCACGCACGCCACGCGGGCGGCCCAGCCGCCGATGCGGGCCCGGTACGCCTGCAGGTCGCAGCCCATTATCTCTTTACCTGGAAGAGAGAGCGATCCCCAAGACACGTCCGCTCGCTACGACGTCCAGACAAGAACGACTTACAGACAAGACAACTTATGCGACTACTGCGACTACGGCGACTACGGCGACTACTTCGACTACTGCGACTACTGCGACTACTGCGACTACTGCGACTACTGCGACTACTGCGACTACTGCGACTACTGCGACTACTGCGACTACTGCGACTACTGCTACTACTGCGACTACTGCGACTACTGCGACTACTGCTACTAGTGCGACAACTGCGACTACTGCGACTACTGCGACTACTGCGACTACTGCGACTACTGAGACTACTGCGTCAACTGCGACTACTGCGACTACTGCGACTACTGCGTCTACTGCGACTACTGCGACTACTGCGACTACTGCGACTACTGCGACTACTGCGACTACTGCGACTACTGCAACTGCTGCGACTTCTGCGACTACTGCGACTACTGCGACTACTGGGACTACTGCGACTACTGCGACTACAGCGACTACGGCGACTACTGCGACTACTGCGACTCCGGCGACTACGGCGACTACTGCGACTACTGCGATTACGGCGTCTACGGCGACTACTGCGACTACTGACAACGGCGACTACTGCGACTACTCCGACTACTGCGACTACTGCGACTACTGCGACTACTGCGACTACGGCGTTTGCTGCGACTACGGCGACTACTGCGACTACTGCGCCTACGACGACTACTGCGACTACTGCGACTACTGCGACTACGGCGACTACTGCGACTACTGCGACTACTGCGACTACTGCGACTACTGCGACTACTGCGACTACTGCGACTACTGCGACTACTGCGTCTTCTGCGACTACTGCGACTACTGCGTCTACTGCGACTACTGCGACTACTGCGACTACTGCGACTACTGCGACTACTGCGACTACTGCGACTACTGCGACTACTGCGACTACTGCGTCTACTGCGACTACTGCGACTACTGCGACTACTGCGACTACTGCGACTACTGCAACAACTGCGACTACTGCGACTACTGCGACTACTGCGATTACTGCGACTACTGCGACTACAGCGTTTACTGCAACTACTGCGACTACTGCTACTACTGCGACTACTGCGACTACTGCGACTACTGCGACTACTGCGACTACTGCGACTACTGCGTCTACTGCGACTACTGCGACTACTGCGACTACTGCGACTACTGCGACTACTGCGACTACTGCGACTACTGCAACTGCTGCGACTACTGCGACTACTGCGACTACTGCGACTACTGGGACTACTGCGACTACTGCGACTACGGCGACTACGGCGACTACTGCGACTACTTCGACTCCGGCGACTACGGCGACTACTGCGACTACTGCGATTACGGCGTCTACGGCGACTACTGCGACTACTGACTACGGCGACTACTGCGACTACTCCGACTACTGCGACTACTGCGACTACTGCGACTACTGAGACTCCTGCGACTACTGCGACTATTGCGACTACTGCGACTACTGCGACTACTGCGACTACTGCGATTACTGCGACTACTGCGACTATTGCGACTACTGCGACTACTGCGTATACTGCGACTACTGCGACTAGTGCGACTACTGCGACTAGTGCGACTACTGCCACTAGTGCGACTACTGCGACTAGTGCGACTACTGCGACTAGTGCGACTACTGCGACTAATGCGACTACTGCGACTAATGCGACTACAGCGACTAGTGCGACAACTGCGTCTGGTGAGACTACTGCGACTAGCGCGACTACTGCTACTAGTGCGACTACTGCGACTAGTGCGACTACTGCGACTAGTGCGACTACTGCGACTAGTGCGACTACTGCGACTAGTGCGACTACTGCGACTACTGCGAATACTGCTATTACTGCGACTACTGCGACTACTGCAACTACTGCGACTACTGCGACTACTGCGACTACTGCGACTACGGCGACTACTGCGACTACTGCGACTACGGCGACTACGGCGACTACTGCGACTACTGCGACTACGGCGACCACGGCGACTACTGCGACTACTGCGACTACGGCGACTACGGCGACTACTGCGACTACTGCGACTACTGCGACTACTGCGACTACTGCTACTACTGCGACTACTGCGACTACTGCGACTACTGCGACTACTGCGACTACTGCGACTACTGCGTCTACTGCGACTACTGCGACTATTGCGACTACTGCGACTACTGCGACTACTGCAACTACTGCGACTACTGCGACTACTGCGACTACTGCGAATACTGCGACTACTGCGACTACTGCGACTACGGCGTTTACTGCGACTACGGCGACTACTGCGACTACTGCGACTACTGCGAATACTGCGACTACTGCGACTACTGCGACTACGGCGACTACGGCGACTACTGCGACTACTGCGACTACTGCGACTACTGTGACTACTGCGACTACGGCGACTACGGCGACTACTGCGACTACTGCGACTACTGCGATTACGGCGACTAATGCGACTTCGGCCACTACTGCGACTACTGCGACTACTGCGACTACTGCGACTACTGCGACTACTGTGACTACTGCGACTACGGCGACTGCGGCGACTACTGCCACTATTGCGACTACTGCGAATACTGCGACTACTGCGACTACTGCGACTACTGCGACTACTGCGATTACGGCGAATACTGCGACTACGGCGACTACTGCGACTACTGCGACTACTGTGACTACGGCGACTACTGCGACTACTGCGGCTACTGCGACTAATGCGACTACTGCGACTACGGCGACTACGGCGACTACTTCGACTACTGCGACTACTGCGACTACTGCGACTACTGCGACTACTGCGACTACTGCGACTACTGCGACTACTGCGACTACTGCGACTACTGCGACTACTGCGACTACTGCGACTACGGCGACTACGGCGACTATTGCGACTACTGCGACTACTGCGACTACTGCGACTACTGCGACTACTGCGAATACTGCGACTACGGCGACTAATGCGACTACAGCGACTACGGCGACTACAGCGACTACTGCGACTACTGCGACTTCGGCGACTACTGCGACTACTGCGACTACTGCGACTACTGCGACTACTGCGACTACTGCGACTACTGTGTCTACTGCGACTACTTCGACTACTGCGACTACTGCGACTACTGCAACTACTGCGACTACGGCGTTTACTGCGACTACGGCGACTACCGCGACTACTGCGACTACGGCGACTACTGCGACTACGGCGACTACGGCGACTACTGCGACTACTGCGACTACTGCGACTACTGCGACTACTGCGACTACTGCGACTACTGCGACTACTGCGAATACTGCGATTACTGCGACTACTGCGACTACTGCAACTACTGCGACTACTGCGACTACTGCGACTACTGCGACTACGGCGACTACTGCGACTACTGCGACTACGGCGACTACGGCGACTACTGCGACTACTGCGACTACGGCGACCACGGCGACTACTGCGACTACTGCGACTACGGCGACTACGGCGACTGCTGCGACTACTGCGACTACTGCGACTACTGCGACTACTGCTACTACTGCGACTACTGCGACTACTGCGACTACTGCGACTACTGCTACTACTGCGACTACTGCGACTACTGCGTCTACTGCGACTACTGCGACTACTGCGACTACTGCGACTACTGCGACTACTGCGACTACTGCAACTACTGCGACTACTGCCACTACTGCGACTACTGCGAATACTGCGACTACTGCGACTACTGCGACTACGGCGTTTACTGCGACTACGGCGACTACTGCGACTACTGCGACTACTGCGAATACTGCGACTACTGCGACTACTGCGACTACGGCGACTACGGCGACTACTGCGACTACTGCGACTACTGCGACTACTGTGACTACTGCGACTACGGCGACTACGGCGACTACTGCGACTACTGCGACTACTGCGATTACGGCGACTAATGCGACTTCAGCCACTACTGCGACTACTGCGACTACTGCGACTACTGTGACTACTGCGACTACGGCGACTGCGGCGACTACTGCCACTATTGCGACTACTGCGAATACTGCGACTACTGCGACTACTGCGACTACTGCGATTACGGCGACTACTGCGACTACGGCGACTACTGCGACTACTGCGACTACTGCGACTACTGTGACTACGGCGACTACTGCGACTACTGCGACTACTGCGACTAATGCGAGTACTGCGACTACGGCGACTACGGCGACTACTTCGACTACTGCGACTACTGCGACTACGGCGACCACGGCGACTACTGCGACTACTGCGACTACGGCGACTACGGCGACTGCTGCGACTACTGCGACTACTGCGACTACTGCGACTACTGCTACTACTGCGACTACTGCGACTACTGCGACTACTGCGACTACTGCTACTACTGCGACTACTGCGACTACTGCGTCTACTGCGACTACTGCGACTACTGCGACTACTGCGACTACTGCGACTACTGCGACTACTGCAACTACTGCGACTACTGCCACTACTGCGACTACTGCGAATACTGCGACTACTGCGACTACTGCGACTACGGCGTTTACTGCGACTACGGCGACTACTGCGACTACTGCGACTACTGCGAATACTGCGACTACTGCGACTACTGCGACTACGGCGACTACGGCGACTACTGCGACTACTGCGACTACTGCGACTACTGTGACTACTGCGACTACGGCGACTACGGCGACTACTGCGCCTACTGCGACTACTGCGATTACGGCGACTAATGCGACTTCAGCCACTACTGCGACTACTGCGACTACTGCGACTACTGTGACTACTGCGACTACGGCGACTGCGGCGACTACTGCCACTATTGCGACTACTGCGAATACTGCGACTACTGCGACTACTGCGACTACTGCGATTACGGCGACTACTGCGACTACGGCGACTACTGCGACTACTGCGACTACTGCGACTACTGTGACTACGGCGACTACTGCGACTACTGCGACTACTGCGACTAATGCGACTACTGCGACTACGGCGACTACGGCGACTACTTCGACTACTGCGACTACTGCGACTACTGCGACTACTGCGACTACTGCCACTACTGCGACTACTGCGACTACTGCGACTACTGCGACTACTGCGACTACTGCGACTACTGCGACTACTGCGACTACTGCGACTACTGCAACTGCTGCGACTACTGCGACTACTGCGACTACTGCGACTACTGGGACTACTGCGACTACTGCGACTACGGCGACTACGGCGACTACTGCGACTACTTCGACTCCGGCGACTACGGCGACTACTGCGACTACTGCGATTACGGCGTCTACGGCGACTACTGCGACTACTGACTACGGCGACTACTGCGACTACTCCGACTACTGCGACTACTGCGACTACTGCGACTACTGAGACTCCTGCGACTACTGCGACTATTGCGACTACTGCGACTACTGCGACTACTGCGACTACTGCGATTACTGCGACTACTGCGACTATTGCGACTACTGCGACTACTGCGTATACTGCGACTACTGCGACTAGTGCGACTACTGCGACTAGTGCGACTACTGCCACTATTGCGACTACTGCGACTAGTGCGACTACTGCGACTAGTGCGACTACTGCGACTAATGCGACTACTGCGACTAATGCGACTACAGCGACTAGTGCGACAACTGCGTCTGGTGAGACTACTGCGACTAGCGCGACTACTGCTACTATTGCGACTACTGCGACTAGTGCGACTACTGCGACTAGTGCGACTACTGCGACTAGTGCGACTACTGCGACTAGTGCGACTACTGCGACTACTGCGAATACTGCTATTACTGCGACTACTGCGACTACTGCAACTACTGCGACTACTGCGACTACTGCGACTACGGCGACTACTGCGACTACTGCGACTACGGCGACTACGGCGACTACTGCGACTACTGCGACTACGGCGAACACGGCGACTACTGCGACTACTGCGACTACGGCGACTACGGCGACTACTGCGACTACTGCGACTACTGCGACTACTGCGACTACTGCTACTACTGCGACTACTGCGACTACTGCGACTACTGCGACTACTGCGACTACTGCGACTACTGCGTCTACTGCGACTACTGCGACTATTGCGACTACTGCGACTACTGCGACTACTGCGACTACTGCAACTACTGCGACTACTGCGACTACTGCGACTACTGCGAATACTGCGACTACTGCGACTACTGCGACTACGGCGTTTACTGCGACTACGGCGACTACTGCGACTACTGCGACTACTGCGACTACTGCGACTACTGCGACTACTGCGACTACGGCGACTACGGCGACTACTGCGACTACTGCGACTACTGCGACTACTGTGACTACTGCGACTACGGCGACTACGGCGACTACTGCGACTACTGCGACTACTGCGATTACGGCGACTAATGCGACTTCGGCCACTACTGCGACTACTGCGACTACTGCGACTACTGCGACTACTGTGACTACTGCGACTACGGCGACTGCGGCGACTACTGCCACTATTGCGACTACTGCGAATACTGCGACTACTGCGACTACTGCGACTACTGCGATTACGGCGAATACTGCGACTACGGCGTTTACTGCGACTATTGCGACTACTGCGACTACTGTGACTACGGCGACTACTGCGACTACTGCGGCTACTGCGACTAATGCGACTACTGCGACTACGGCGACTACGGCGACTACTTCGACTACTGCGACTACTGCGACTACTGCGACTACTGCGACTACTGCGACTACTGCGATTACTGCGACTACTGCGACTACTGCGACTACTGCGACTACTGCGACTACTGCGACTACTGCGACTACGGCGACTACGGCGACTATTGCGACTACTGCGACTACTGCGACTACTGCGACTACTGCGACTACTGCGAATACTGCGACTACGGCGACTAATGCGACTACAGCGACTACGGCGACTACAGCGACTACTGCGACTACTGCGACTTCGGCGACTACTGCGACTACTGCGACTACTGCGACTACTGCGACTACTGCGACTACTGCGACTACTGTGTCTACTGCGACTACTTCGACTACTGCGACTACTGCGACTACTGCAACTACTGCGACTACGGCGTTTACTGCGACTACGGCGACTACCGCGACTACTGCGACTACGGCGACTACTGCGACTACGGCGACTACGGCGACTACTGCGACTACTGCGACTACTGCGACTACTGCGACTACTGCGACTACTGCGAATACTGCGATTACTGCGACTACTGCGACTACTGCAACTACTGCGACTACTGCGACTACTGCGACTACTGCGACTACGGCGACTACTGCGACTACTGCGACTACGGCGACTACGGCGACTACTGCGACTACTGCGACTACGGCGACCACGGCGACTACTGCGACTACTGCGACTACGGCGACTACGGCGACTGCTGCGACTACTGCGACTTCTGCGACTACTGCGACTACTGCTACTACTGCGACTACTGCGACTACTGCGACTACTGCGACTACTGCTACTACTGCGACTACTGCGACTACTGCGTCTACTGCGACTACTGCGACTACTGCGACTACTGCAATTACTGCGACTACTGCGACTACTGCAACTACTGCGACTACTGCCACTACTGCGACTACTGCGAATACTGCGACTACTGCGACTACTGCGACTACGGCGTTTACTGCGACTACGGCGACTACTGCGACTACTGCGACTACTGCGACTACTGCGACTACTGCGACTACTGCGACTACGGCGACTACGGCGACTACTGCGACTACTGCGACTACTGCGACTACTGTGACTACTGCGACTACGGCGACTACGGCGACTACTGCGACTACTGCGACTACTGCGATTACGGCGACTAATGCGACTTCAGCCACTACTGCGACTACTGCGACTACTGCGACTACTGCGACTACTGCGACTACTGTGACTACTGCGACTACGGCGACTGCGGCGACTACTGCCACTATTGCGACTACTGCGAATACTGCGACTACTGCGACTACTGCGACTACTGCGATTACGGCGACTACTGCGACTACGGCGACTACTGCGACTACTGCGACTACAGCGACTACTGTGACTACGGCGACTACTGCGACTACTGCGACTACTGCGACTAATGCGACTACTGCGACTACGGCGACTACGGCGACTACTACGACTACTGCGACTACTGCGACTACTGCGACTACTGCGACTACTGCCACTACTGCGACTACTGCGACTACTGCGACTACTGCGACTACTGCGACTACTGCGACTACTGCGACTACTGCGACTACTGCGACTACTGCGACTACTGCGACTACGGCGACTACGGCGACTATTGCGACTACTGCGACTACTGCGACTACTGCGACTACTGCGACTACTGCGACTACTGCGACTACGGCGACTAATGCGACTAGAGCGACTACGGCGACTACGGCGACTACTGCGACTACTGCGACTACGGCGACTACTGCGACTACTGCGACTACTGCAAATACTGCGACTACTGCGACTACTGCGACTACTGTGACTACTGCGACTACTTCGACTACTGCGACTACTGCGACTACTGCAACTACTGCGACTACGGCGTTTACTGCGACTACGGCGACTACTGCGACTACTGCGACTACGGCGACTACTGCGACTACGGCGACTACGGCGACTACTGCGACTACTGCGACTACTGCGACTACTGCGACTACTGCGACTACTGCGACTACTGCGACTACTGCGAATACTGCGATTACTGCGACTACTGCGACTACTGCAACTACTGCGACTACTGCGACTACTGCGACTACTGCGACTACGGCGACTACTGCGACTACTGCGACTACGGCGACTACGGCGACTACTGCGACTACTGCGACTACGGCGACCACGGCGACTACTGCGACTACTGCGACTACGGCGACTACGGCGACTACTGCGACTACTGCGACTACTGCGACTACTGCTACTACTGCGACTACTGCGACTACTGCGACTACTGCGACTACTGCGACTACTGCGACTACTGCGTCTACTGCGACTACTGCGACTACTGCGACTACTGCGACTACTGCGACTACTGCGACTACTGCAACTACTGCGACTACTGCGACTACTGCGACTACTGCGAATACTGCGACTACTGCGACTACTGCGACTACGGTGTTTACTGCGACTACGGCGACTACTGCGACTACTGCGACTACTGCGACTACTTCGACTACTGCGACTACTGCGACTACTGTGACTACTGCGACTACGGCGACTACGGCGACTACTGCGACTACTGCGACTACTGCGATTACGGCGACTAATGCGACTTCAGCCACTACTGCGACTACTGCGACTACTGCGACTACTGTGACTACTGCGACTACGGCGACTGCGGCGACTACTGCCACTATTGCGACTACTGCGAATACTGCGACTACTGCGACTACTGCGGTTACTGCGATTACGGCGACTACCGCGACTACGGCGACTACTGCGACTACTGCGACTACTGCGACTACTGTGACTACGGCGACTACTGCGACTACTGCGACTACTGCGACTAATGCGACTACTGCGACTACGGCGACTACGGCGACTACTTCGACTACTGCGACCACTGCGACTACGGCGACTACGGCGACTACTGCGACTACTGCGACTACGGCGACCACGGCGACTACTGCGACTACTGCGACTACGGCGACTACGGCGACTACTGCGACTACTGCAAATACTGCGACTACTGCGACTACTGCTACTACTGCGACTACTGCGACTACTGCGACTACTGCGACTACTGCGACTACTGCGACTACTGCGTCTACTGCGACTACTGCGACTACTGCGACTACTGCGACTACTGCGACTACTGCGACTACTGCAACTACTGCGACTACTGCGACTACTGCGACTACTGCGAATACTGCGACTACTGCGACTACTGCGACTACGGCGACTACGGCGACTACTGCGACTACTGCGACTACTGCGACTACTGTGACTACTGCGACTACGGCGACTACGGCGACTACTGCGACTACTGCGACTACTGCGATTACGGCGACTAATGCGACTTCGGCCACTACTGCGACTACTGCGACTACTGCGACTACTGCGACTACTGCGACTACTCTGACTACTGCGACTACGGCGACTGCGGCGACTACTGCCACTATTGCGACTACTGCGAATACTGCGACTACTGCGACTACTGCGACTACTGCGATTACGGCGAATACTGCGACTACGGCGACTACTGCGACTACTGCGACTACTGCGACTACTGTGACTACGGCGACTACTGCGACTACTGCGACTATTGCGACTAATGCGACTACTGCGACTACGGCGACTACGGCGACTACTGCGACTACTGCGACTACTGCGACTACTGCGACTACTGCGACTACTGCGACTACTGCGACTACTGTGACTACTGCGACTACTTCGACTACTGCGACTACTGCGACTACTGCAACTACTGCGACTACGGCGTTTTCTGCGACTACGGCGACTACTGCGACTACTGCGACTACGGCGACTACTGCGACTACGGCGACTACGGCGACTACTGCGACTACTGCGACTACTACGACTACTGCGACTACTGCGACTACTGCGACTACTGCGAATACTGCGATTACTGCGACTACTGCGACTACTGCAACTACTGCGACTACTGCGACTACTGCGACTACTGCGACTACGGCGACTACTGCGACTACTGCGACTACGGCGACTACGGCGACTACTGCGACTACTGCGACTACGGCGACCACGGCGACTACTGCGACTACTGCGACTACGGCGACTACGGCGACTACTGCGACTACTGCGACTACTGCGACTACTGCTACTACTGCGACTACTGCGACTACTGCGACTACTGCGACTACTGCGACTACTGCGACTACTGCGTCTACTGCGACTACTGCGACTACTGCGACTACTGCGACTACTGCGACTACTGCGACTACTGCAACTACTGCGACTACTGCGACTACTGCGACTACTGCGAATACTGCGACTACTGCGACTACTGCGACTACGGCGTTTACTGCGACTACGGCGACTACTGCGACTACTGCGACTACTGCGACTACTGCGACTACTGCGACTACTGCGACTACTGCGACTACTGTGACTACTGCGACTACGGCGACTACCGCGACTACTGCGACTACTGCGACTACTGCGATTACGGCGACTAATGCGACTTCAGCCACTACTGCGACTACTGCGACTACTGCGACTACTGCGACTACTGTGACTACTGCGACTACGGCGACTGCGG
Organism: Gryllus longicercus; assembly: GCA_038098605.1. Classification (NCBI taxonomy): domain Eukaryota; kingdom Metazoa; phylum Arthropoda; class Insecta; order Orthoptera; family Gryllidae; genus Gryllus; species Gryllus longicercus. The sequence continues at coordinate 41,134 of JAZDUA010001520.1, forward strand.
CGACTACTGCCACTATTGCGACTACTGCGAATACTGCGACTACAGCGACTACTGCGGTTACTGCGATTACGGCGACTACTGCGACTACGGCGACTACTGCGACTACTGCGACTACTGCGACTACTGTGACTACGGCGACTACTGCGACTACTGCGACTAATGCGACTACTGCGACTACGGCGACTACGGCGACTACTTCGACTACTGCGACTACTGCGACTACGGCGACTACGGCGACTACTGCGACTACTGCGACTACGGCGACCACGGCGACTACTGCGACTACTGCGACTACGGCGACTACGGCGACTACTGCGACTACTGCGACTACTGCGACTACTGCGACTACTGCTACTACTGCGACTACTGCGACTACTGCGACTACTGCGACTACTGCGACTACTGCGACTACTGCGTCTACAGCGACTACTGCGACTACTGCGACTACTGCGACTACTGCGACTACTGCGACTACTGCAAATACTGCGACTACTGCGACTACTGCGACTACTGCGAATACTGCGACTACTGCGACTACTGCGACTACGGCGACTACGGCGACTACTGCGACTACTGCGACTACTGCGACTACTGTGACTACTGCGACTACGGCGACTACGGCGACTACTGCGACTACTGCGACTACTGCGATTACGGCGACTAATGCGACTTCGGCCACTACTGCGACTACTGCGACTACTGCGACTACTGCGACTACTCTGACTACTGCGACTACGGCGACTGCGGCGACTACTGCCACTATTGCGACTACTGCGAATACTGCGACTACTGCGACTACTGCGACTACTGCGATTACGGCGAATACTGCGACTACGGCGACTACTGCGACTACTGCGACTACTGCGACTACTGTGACTACGGCGACTACTGCGACTACTGCGACTATTGCGACTAATGCGACTACTGCGACTACGGCGACTACGGCGACTACTGCGACTACTGCGACTACTGCGACTACTGCGACTACTGCGACTACTGCGACTACTGCGACTACTGCGACTACTGCGACTACTGCGAAAACTGCGACTACTGCGACTACGGCGACTACGGCGACTATTGCGACTACTGCGACTACTGCGACTACTGCGACTACTGCGACTACTGCGAATACTGCGACTACGGCGACTAATGCGACTACAGCGACTACGGCGACTACAGCGACTACTGCGACTACTGCGACTTCGGCGACTACTGCGACTACTGCGACTACTGCGACTACTGCGACTACTGCGACTACTGCGACTACTGTGTCTACTGCGACTACTTCGACTACTGCGACTACTGCGACTACTGCAACTACTGCGACTACGGCGTTTACTGCGACTACGGCGACTACTGCGACTACTGCGACTACGGCGACTACTGCGACTACGGCGACTACGGCGACTACTGCGACTACTGCGACTACTGCGACTACTGCGACTACTGCGACTACTGCGACTACTGCGAATACTGCGATTACTGCGATTACTGCGACTACTGCAACTACTGCGACTACTGCGACTACTGCGACTACTGCGACTACGGCGACTACTGCGACTACTGCGACTACGGCGACTACGGCGATTACTGCGACTACTGCGACTACGGCGACCACGGCGACTACTGCGACTACTGCGACTACGGCGACTACGGCGACTGCTGCGACTACTGCGACTACTGCGACTACTGCGACTACTGCTACTACTGCGACTACTGCGACTACTGCGACTACTGCGACTACTGCGACTACTGCGACTACTGCGACTACTGCGACTACTGCGTCTACTGCGACTACTGCGACTACTGCGACTACTGCGACTACTGCGACTACTGTGACTACTGCGACTACTGCAACTACTGCGACTACTGCGACTACTGCGACTACTGCGAATACTGCGACTACTGCCACTACTGCGACTACGGCGTTTACTGCGACTACGGCGACTACTGCGACTACTGCGACTACTGCGACTACTGCGACTACTGCGACTACTGCGACTACGGCGACTACGGCGACTACTGCGACTACTGCGACTACTGCGACTACTGTGACTACTGCGACTACGGCGACTACGGCGACTACTGCGACTACTGCGACTACTGCGATTACGGCGACTAATGCGACTTCAGCCACTACTGCGACTACTGCGACTACTGCGACTACTGCGACTACTGTGACTACTGCGACTACGGCGACTGCGGCGACTACTGCCACTATTGCGACTACTGCGAATACTGCGACTACTGCGACTACTGCGACTACTGCGATTACGGCGACTACTGCGACTACGGCGACTACTGCGACTACTGCGACTACTGCGACTACTGTGACTACGGCGACTACTGCGACTACTGCGACTACTGCGACTAATGCGACTACTGCGACTACGGCGACTACGGCGACTACTTCGACTACTGCGACTACTGCGACTACTGCGACTACTGCGACTACTGCCACTACTGCGACTACTGCGACTACTGCGACTACTGCGACTACTGCGACTACTGCGACTACGGCGACTAGGGCGACTATTGCGACTACTGCGACTACTGCGACTACTGCGACTACTGCGACTACTGCGAATACTGCGACTACGGCGACTAATGCGACTACAGCGACTACGGCGACTACGGCGACTACTGCGACTACTGCAACTACGGCGACTACTGCGACTACTGCGACTACTGCGACTACTGCGACTACTGCGACTACTGCGACTACTGTGACTACTGCGACTACTTCGACTACTGCGACTACTGCGACTACTGCAACTACTGCGACTACGGCGTTTACTGCGACTACGGCGACTACTGCGACTACTGCGACTACGGCGACTACTGCGACTACGGCGACTACGGCGACTACTGCGACTACTGCGACTACTGCGACTACTGCGACTACTGCGACTACTGCGAATACTGCGATTACTGCGACTACTGCGACTACTGCAACTACTGCGACTACTGCGACTACTGCGACTACTGCGACTACGGCGACTACTGCGACTACTGCGACTACGGCGACTACGGCGACTACTGCGACTACTGCGACTACGGCGACCACGGCGACTACTGCGACTACTGCGACTACGGCGACTTCTGCGACTACTGCGACTACTGCGAATACTGCGATTACTGCGACTACTGCGACTACTGCAACTACTGCGACTACTGCGACTACTGCGACTACTGCGACTACGGCGACTACTGCGACTACTGCGACTACGGCGACTACGGCGACTACTGCGACTACTGCGACTACGGCGACCACGGCGACTACTGCGACTACTGCGACTACGGCGACTACGGCGACTACTGCGACTACTGCGACTACTGCGACTACTGCTACTACTGCGACTACTGCGACTACTGCGACTACTGCGACTACTGCGACTACTGCGACTACTGCGTCTACTGCGACTACTGCGACTACTGCGACTACTGCGACTACTGCGACTACTGCGACTACTGCAACTACTGCGACTACTGCGACTACTTCGACTACTGCGACTACTGCGACTACTGCAACTACTGCGACTACGGCGTTTACTGCGACTACGGCGACTACTGCGACTACTGCGACTACGGCGACTACTGCGACTACGGCGACTACGGCGACTACTGCGACTACTGCGACTACTGCGACTACTGCGACTACTGCGACTACTGCGACTACTGCGAATACTGCGATTACTGCGACTACTGCGACTACTGCAACTACTGCGACTACTGCGACTACTGCGACTACTGCGACTACGGCGACTACTGCGACTACTGCGACTACTGCGACTACGGCGACTACTGCGACTACGGCGACTACGGCGACTACTGCGACTACTGCGACTACTGCGACTACTGCGACTTCTGCGACTACTGCGACTACTGCGAATACTGCGATTACTGCGACTACTGCGACTACTGCAACTACTGCGACTACTGCGACTACTGCGACTACTGCGACTACGGCGACTACTGCGACTACTGCGACTACGGCGACTACGGCGACTACTGCGACTACTGCGACTACGGCGACCACGGCGACTACTGCGACTACTGCGACTACGGCGACTACGGCGACTACTGCGACTACTGCGACTACTGCGACTACTGCTACTACTGCGACTACTGCGACTACTGCGACTACTGCGACTACTGCGACTACTGCGACTACTGCGTCTACTGCGACTACTGCGACTACTGCGACTACTGCGACTACTGCGACTACTGCGACTACTGCAACTACTGCGACTACTGCGACTACTGCGACTACTGCGAATACTGCGACTACTGCGACTACTGCGACTACGGCGTTTACTGCGACTACGGCGACTACTGCGACTACTGCGACTACTGCGACTACTGCGACTACTGCGACTACTGCGACTACTGTGACTACTGCGACTACGGCGACTACGGCGACTACTGCGACTACTGCGACTACTGCGATTACGGCGACTAATGCGACTTCAGCCACTACTGCGACTACTGCGACTACTGCGACTACTGCGACTACTGTGACTACTGCGACTACGGCGACTGCGGCGACTACTGCCACTATTGCGACTACTGCGAATACTGCGACTACAGCGACTACTGCGGTTACTGCGATTACGGCGACTACTGCGACTACGGCGACTACTGCGACTACTGCGACTACTGCGACTACTGTGACTACGGCGACTACTGCGACTACTGCGACTACTGCGACTAATGCGACTACTGCGACTACGGCGACTACTGCGAATACTGCGACTACTGCGACTACTGCGACTACTGCGACTACTGCGACTACTGCGTCTACTGCGACTACTGCGACTACTGCGACTACTGCGACTACTGCGACTACTGCGACTACTGCAACTACTGCGACTACTGCGACTACTGCGACTACTGCGAATACTGCGACTACTGCGACTACTGCGACTACGGCGACTACGGCGACTACTGCGACTACTGCGACTACTGCGACTACTGTGACTACTGCGACTACGGCGACTACGGCGACTACTGCGACTACTGCGACTACTGCGATTACGGCGACTAATGCGACTTCGGCCACTACTGCGACTACTGCGACTACTGCGACTACTGCGACTACTCTGACTACTGCGACTACGGCGACTGCGGCGACTACTGCCACTATTGCGACTACTGCGAATACTGCGACTACTGCGACTACTGCGACTACTGCGATTACGGCGAATACTGCGACTACGGCGACTACTGCGACTACTGCGACTACTGCGACTACTGTGACTACGGCGACTACTGCGACTACTGCGACTATTGCGACTAATGCGACTACTGCGACTACGGCGACTACGGCGACTACTTCGACTACTGCGACTACTGCGACTACTGCGACTACTGCGACTACTGCGACTACTGCGACTACTGCGAAAACTGCGACTACTGCGACTACGGCGACTACGGCGACTATTGCGACTACTGCGACTACTGCGACTACTGCGACTACTGCGACTACTGCGAATACTGCGACTACGGCGACTAATGCGACTACAGCGACTACGGCGACTACAGCGACTACTGCGACTACTGCGACTTCGGCGACTACTGCGACTACTGCGACTACTGCGACTACTGCGACTACTGCGACTACTGCGACTACTGTGTCTACTGCGACTACTTCGACTACTGCGACTACTGCGACTACTGCAACTACTGCGACTACGGCGTTTACTGCGACTACGGCGACTACTGCGACTACTGCGACTACGGCGACTACTGCGACTACGGCGACTACGGCGACTACTGCGACTACTGCGACTACTGCGACTACTGCGACTACTGCGACTACTGCGACTACTGCGACTACTGCGAATACTGCGATTACTGCGATTACTGCGACTACTGCAACTACTGCGACTACTGCGACTACTGCGACTACTGCGACTACGGCGACTACTGCGACTACTGCGACTACGGCGACTACGGCGATTACTGCGACTACTGCGACTACGGCGACCACGGCGACTACTGCGACTACTGCGACTACGGCGACTACGGCGACTGCTGCGACTACTGCGACTACTGCGACTACTGCGACTACTGCTACTACTGCGACTACTGCGACTACTGCGACTACTGCGACTACTGCGACTACTGCGACTACTGCGACTACTGCGTCTACTGCGACTACTGCGACTACTGCGACTACTGCGACTACTGCGACTACTGTGACTACTGCGACTACTGCAACTACTGCGACTACTGCGACTACTGCGACTACTGCGAATACTGCGACTACTGCCACTACTGCGACTACGGCGTTTACTGCGACTACGGCGACTACTGCGACTACTGCGACTACTGCGACTACTGCGACTACTGCGACTACGGCGACTACGGCGACTACTGCGACTACTGCGACTACTGCGACTACTGTGACTACTGCGACTACGGCGACTACGGCGACTACTGCGACTACTGCGACTACTGCGATTACGGCGACTAATGCGACTTCAGCCACTACTGCGACTACTGCGACTACTGCGACTACTGCGACTACTGTGACTACTGCGACTACGGCGACTGCGGCGACTACTGCCACTATTGCGACTACTGCGAATACTGCGACTACTGCGACCTACTGCGACTACTGCGATTACGGCGACTACTGCGACTACGGCGACTACTGCGACTACTGCGACTACTGCGACTACTGTGACTACGGCGACTACTGCGACTACTGCGACTACTGCGACTAATGCGACTACTGCGACTACGGCGACTACGGCGACTACTTCGACTACTGCGACTACTGCGACTACTGCGACTACTGCGACTACTGCCACTACTGCGACTACTGCGACTACTGCGACTACTGCGACTACTGCGACTACTGCGACTACGGCGACTAGGGCGACTATTGCGACTACTGCGACTACTGCGACTACTGCGACTACTGCGACTACTGCGAATACTGCGACTACGGCGACTAATGCGACTACAGCGACTACGGCGACTACGGCGACTACTGCGACTACTGCAACTACGGCGACTACTGCGACTACTGCGACTACTGCGACTACTGCGACTACTGCGACTACTGCGACTACTGTGACTACTGCGACTTACTTCGACTACTGCGACTACTGCGACTACTGCAACTACTGCGACTACGGCGTTTACTGCGACTACGGCGACTACTGCGACTACTGCGACTACGGCGACTACTGCGACTACGGCGACTACGGCGACTACTGCGACTACTGCGACTACTGCGACTACTGCGACTACTGCGACTACTGCGACTACTGCGAATACTGCGATTACTGCGACTACTGCGACTACTGCGACTACTGCGACTACTGCGACTACTGCGACTACTGCGACTACGGCGACTACTGCGACTACTGCGACTACGGCGACTACGGCGACTACTGCGACTACTGCGACTACGGCGACCACGGCGACTACTGCGACTACTGCGACTACGGCGACTACGGCGACTACTGCGACTACTGCGACTACTGCGACTACTGCTACTACTGCGACTACTGCGACTACTGCGACTACTGCGACTACTGCGACTACTGCGTCTACTGCGACTACTGCGACTACTGCGACTACTGCGACTACTGCGTCTACTGCGACTACTGCAACTACTGCGACTACTGCGACTACTGCGACTACTGCGAATACTGCGACTACTGCGACTACTGCGACTACGGCGTTTTCTGCGACTACGGCGACTACTGCGACTACTGCGACTACTGCGACTACTGCGACTACTGCGACTACGGCGACTACGGCGACTACTGCGACTACTGCGACTACTGCGACTACTGTGACTACTGCGACTACGGCGACTACGGCGACTACTGCGACTACTGCGACTACTGCGATTACGGCGACTAATGCGACTTCAGCCACTACTGCGACTACTGCGACTACTGCGACTACTGCGACTACTGTGACTACTGCGACTACGGCGACTGCGGCGACTACTGCCACTATTGCGACTACTGCGAATACTGCGACTACTGCGACTACTGCGGTTACTGCGATTACGTCGACTACTGCGACTACGGCGACTACTGCGACTACTGCGACTACTGCGACTACTGTGACTACGGCGACTACTGCGACTACTGCGACTACTGCGACTACTGCGACTAATGCGACTACTGCGAATACGGCGACTACGGCGACTACTTCGACTACTGCGACTACTGCGACTACTGCGACTACTGCGACTACTGCGACTACGGCGACTACGGCGACTACTGCGACTACTGCGACTACTGCGACTACTGTGACTACTGCGACTACGGCGACTACGGCGACTACTGCGACTACTGCGACTACTGCGATTACGGCGACTAATGCGACTTCGGCCACTACTGCGACTACTGCGACTACTGCGACTACTGCGACTACTCTGACTACTGCGACTACGGCGACTGCGGCGACTACTGCCACTATTGCGACTACTGCGAATACTGCGACTACTGCGACTACTGCGACTACTGTGACTACGGCGACTACTGCGACTACTGCGACTATTGCGACTAATGCGACTACTGCGACTACGGCGACTACGGCGACTACTTCGACTACTGCGACTACTGCGACTACTGCGACTACTGCGACTACTGCGACTACTGCGACTACTGCGACTACTGCGAAAACTGCGACTACTGCGACTACGGCGACTACGGCGACTATTGCGACTACTGCGACTACTGCGACTACTGCGACTACTGCGACTACTGCGAATACTGCGACTACGGCGACTAATTGCGACTACAGCGACTACGGCGACTACAGCGACTACTGCGACTACTGCGACTTCGGCGACTACTGCGACTACTGCGACTACTGCGACTACTGCGACTACTGCGACTACTGCGACTACTGTGTCTACTGCGACTACTTCGACTACTGCGACTACTGCGACTACTGCAACTACTGCGACTACGGCGTTTACTGCGACTACGGCGACTACTGCGACTACTGCGACTACGGCGACTACTGCGACTACGGCGACTACGGCGACTACTGCGACTACTGCGACTACTGCGACTACTGCGACTACTGCGACTACTGCGACTACTGCGACTACTGCGAATACTGCGATTACTGCGATTACTGCGACTACTGCAACTACTGCGACTACTGCGGACTACTGCGACTACTGCGACTACGGCGACTACTGCGACTACTGCGACTACGGCGACTACGGCGATTACTGCGACTACTGCGACTACGGCGACCACGGCGACTACTGCGACTACTGCGACTACGGCGACTACGGCGACTGCTGCGACTACTGCGACTACTGCGACTACTGCGACTACTGCTACTACTGCGACTACTGCGACTACTGCGACTACTGCGACTACTGCGACTACTGCGACTACTGCGACTACTGCGACTACTGCGTCTACTGCGACTACTGCGACTACTGCGACTACTGCGACTACTGCGACTACTGTGACTACTGCGACTACTGCAACTACTGCGACTACTGCGACTACTGCGACTACTGCGAATACTGCGACTACTGCCACTACTGCGACTACGGCGTTTACTGCGACTACGGCGACTACTGCGACTACTGCGACTACTGCGACTACTGCGACTACTGCGACTACTGCGACTACGGCGACTACGGCGACTACTGCGACTACTGCGACTACTGCGACTACTGTGACTACTGCGACTACGGCGACTACGGCGACTACTGCGACTACTGCGACTACTGCGATTACGGCGACTAATGCGACTTCAGCCACTACTGCGACTACTGCGACTACTGCGACTACTGTGACTACTGCGACTACGGCGACTGCGGCGACTACTGCCACTATTGCGACTACTGCGAATACTGCGACTACTGCGACTACTGCGACTACTGCGATTACGGCGACTACTGCGACTACGGCGACTACTGCGACTACTGCGACTACTGCGACTACTGTGACTACGGCGACTACTGCGACTACTGCGACTACTGCGACTAATGCGACTACTGCGACTACGGCGACTACGGCGACTACTTCGACTACTGCGACTACTGCGACTACTGCGACTACTGCGACTACTGCCACTACTGCGACTACTGCGACTACTGCGACTACTGCGACTACTGCGACTACTGCGACTACGGCGACTAGGGCGACTATTGCGACTACTGCGACTACTGCGACTACTGCGACTACTGCGACTACTGCGAATACTGCGACTACGGCGACTAATGCGACTACAGCGACTACGGCGACTACGGCGACTACTGCGACTACTGCAACTACGGCGACTACTGCGACTACTGCGACTACTGCGACTACTGCGACTACTGCGACTACGGCGACTACTGCGACTACTGCGACTACTGCGACTACTGCGACTACTGCGACTACGGCGACTACTGCGACTACTGCGACTACTGCGACTACTGCGACTACTGCGACCACTGCGACTACGGCGACTACGGCGACTACTTTGACTACTGCGAATACTGCGACTACCGCGACTACTGCGACTACGGCGACTACTGCGACTACGGCGACTACGGCGACTACTGCGACTACTGCGACTACTGCGACTACTGCGACTACTGCGACTACTGCGAATACTGCGATTACTGCGACTACTGCGACTACTGCAACTACTGCGACTACTGCGACTACTGCGACTACTGCGACTACGGCGACTACTGCGACTACTGCGACTACGGCGACTACGGCGACTACTGCGACTACTGCGACTACGGCGACCACGGCGACTACTGCGACTACTGCGACTACGGCGACTACGGCGACTGCTGCGACTACTGCGACTTCTGCGACTACTGCGACTACTGCTACTACTGCGACTACTGCGACTACTGCGACTACTGCGACTACTGCTACTACTGCGACTACTGCGACTACTGCGTCTACTGCGACTACTGCGACTACTGCGACTACTGCAACTACTGCGACTACTGCGACTACTGCAACTACTGCGACTACTGCCACTACTGCGACTACTGCGAATACTGCGACTACTGCGACTACTGCGACTACGGCGTTTACTGCGACTACGGCGACTACTGCGACTACTGCGACTACTGCGACTACTGCGACTACTGCGACTACTGCGACTACGGCGACTACGGCGACTACTGCGACTACTGCGACTACTGCGACTACTGTGACTACTGCGACTACGGCGACTACGGCGACTACTGCGACTACTGCGACTACTGCGATTACGGCGACTAATGCGACTTCAGCCACTACTGCGACTACTGCGACTACTGCGACTACTGCGACTACTGTGACTACTGCGACTACGGCGACTGCGGCGACTACTGCCACTATTGCGACTACTGCGAATACTGCGACTACTGCGACTACTGCGACTACTACGATTACGGCGACTACTGCGACTACGGCGACTACTGCGACTACTGCGACTACTGCGACTACTGTGACTACGGCGACTACTGCGACTACTGCGACTACTGCGACTAATGCGACTACTGCGACTACGGCGACTACGGCGACTACTACGACTACTGCGACTACTGCGACTACTGCGACTACTGCGACTACTGCCACTACTGCGACTACTGCGACTACTGCGACTACTGCGACTACTGCGACTACTGCGACTACTGCGACTACTGCGACTACTGCGACTACGGCGACTACGGCGACTATTGCGACTACTGCGACTACTGCGACTACTGCGACTACTGCGACTACTGCGACTACTGCGACTACGGCGACTAATGCGACTAGAGCGACTACGGCGACTACGGCGACTACTGCGACTACTGCGACTACGGCGACTACTGCGACTACTGCGACTACTGCGACTACTGCGACTACTGCGACTACTGCGACTTCGACTACTGTGACTACTGCGACTACTTCGACTACTGCGACTACTGCGACTACTGCAACTACTGCGACTACGGCGTTTACTGCGACTACGGCGACTACTGCGACTACTGCGACTACGGCGACTACTGCGACTACGGCGACTACGGCGACTACTGCGACTACTGCGACTACTGCGACTACTGCGACTACTGCGACTACTGCGACTACTGCGACTACTGCGAATACTGCGATTTACTGCGACTACTGCGACTACTGCAACTACTGCGACTACTGCGACTACTGCGACTACGGCGACTACTGCGACTACTGCGACTACGGCGACTACGGCGACTACTGCGACTACTGCGACTACGGCGACCCACGGCGACTACTGCGACTACTGCGACTACGGCGACTACGGCGACTACTGCGACTACTGCGACTACTGCGACTACTGCTACTACTGCGACTACTGCGACTACTGCGACTACTGCGACTACTGCGACTACTGCGTCTACTGCGACTACTGCGACTACTGCGACTACTGCGACTACTGCGACTACTGCGACTACTGCAACTACTGCGACTACTGCGACTACTGCGACTACTGCGAATACTGCGACTACTGCGACTACTGCGACTACGGTGTTTACTGCGACTACGGCGACTACTGCGACTACTGCGACTACTGCGACTACTTCGACTACTGCGACTACTGCGACTACTGTGACTACTGCGACTACGGCGACTACGGCGACTACTGCGACTACTGCGACTACTGCGATTACGGCGACTAATGCGACTTCAGCCACTACTGCGACTACTGCGACTACTGCGACTACTGTGACTACTGCGACTACGGCGACTGCGGCGACTACTGCCACTATTGCGACTACTGCGAATACTGCGACTACTGCGACTACTGCGGTTACTGCGATTACGGCGACTACTGCGACTACGGCGACTACTGCGACTACTGCGACTACTGCGACTACTGTGACTACGGCGACTACTGCGACTACTGCGACTACTGCGACTAATGCGACTACTGCGACTACGGCGACTACGGCGACTACTTCGACTACTGCGACCACTGCGACTACGGCGACTACGGCGACTACTGCGACTACTGCGACTACGGCGACCACGGCGACTACTGCGACTACTGCGACTACGGCGACTACGGCGACTACTGCGACTACTGCAAATACTGCGACTACTGCGACTACTGCTACTACTGCGACTACTGCGACTACTGCGACTACTGCGACTAACTGCGACTACTGCGACTACTGCGTCTACTGCGACTACTGCGACTACTGCGACTACTGCGACTACTGCGACTACTGCGACTACTGCAACTACTGCGACTACTGCGACTACTGCGACTACTGCGAATACTGCGACTACTGCGACTACTGCGACTACGGCGACTACGGCGACTACTGCGACTACTGCGACTACTGCGACTACTGTGACTACTGCGACTACGGCGACTACGGCGACTACTGCGACTACTGCGACTACTGCGATTACGGCGACTAATGCGACTTCGGCCACTACTGCGACTACTGCGACTACTGCGACTACTGCGACTACTGCGACTACTGCGACTACTCTGACTACTGCGACTACGGCGACTGCGGCGACTACTGCCACTATTGCGACTACTGCGAATACTGCGACTACTGCGACTACTGCGACTACTGCGATTACGGCGAATACTGCGACTACGGCGACTACTGCGACTACTGCGACTACTGCGACTACTGTGACTACGGCGACTACTGCGACTACTGCGACTATTGCGACTAATGCGACTACTGCGACTACGGCGACTACGGCGACTACTGCGACTACTGCGGACTACTGCGACTACTGCGACTACTGCGACTACTGCGACTACTGCGACTACTGTGACTACTGCGACTACTTCGACTACTGCGACTACTGCGACTACTGCAACTACTGCGACTACGGCGTTTTCTGCGACTACGGCGACTACTGCGACTACTGCGACTACGGCGACTACTGCGACTACGGCGACTACGGCGACTACTGCGACTACTGCGACTACTACGACTACTGCGACTACTGCGACTACTGCGACTACTGCGAATACTGCGATTACTGCGACTACTGCGACTACTGCAACTACTGCGACTACTGCGACTACTGCGACTACTGCGACTACGGCGACTACTGCGACTACTGCGACTACGGCGACTACGGCGACTACTGCGACTACTGCGACTACGGCGACCACGGCGACTACTGCGACTACTGCGACTACGGCGACTACGGCGACTACTGCGACTACTGCGACTACTGCGACTACTGCTACTACTGCGACTACTGCGACTACTGCGACTACTGCGACTACCTGCGACTACTGCGACTACTGCGTCTACTGCGACTACTGCGACTACTGCGACTACTGCGACTACTGCGACTACTGCGACTACTGCAACTACTGCGACTACTGCGACTACTGCGACTACTGCGAATACTGCGACTACTGCGACTACTGCGACTACGGCGTTTACTGCGACTACGGCGACTACTGCGACTACTGCGACTACTGCGACTACTGCGACTACTGCGACTACTGCGACTACTGCGACTACTGTGACTACTGCGACTACGGCGACTACGGCGACTACTGCGACTACTGCGACTACTGCGATTACGGCGACTAATGCGACTTCAGCCACTACTGCGACTACTGCGACTACTGCGACTACTGCGACTACTGTGACTACTGCGACTACGGCGACTGCGGCGACTACTGCCACTATTGCGACTACTGCGAATACTGCGACTACAGCGACTACTGCGGTTACTGCGATTACGGCGACTACTGCGACTACGGCGACTACTGCGACTACTGCGACTACTGCGACTACTGTGACTACGGCGACTACTGCGACTACTGCGACTACTGCGACTAATGCGACTACTGCGACTACGGCGACTACGGCGACTACTTCGACTACTGCGACTACTGCGACTACGGCGACTACGGCGACTACTGCGACTACTGCGACTACGGCGACCACGGCGACTACTGCGACTACTGCGACTACGGCGACTACGGCGACTACTGCGACTACTGCGACTACTGCGACTACTGCGACTACTGCTACTACTGCGACTACTGCGACTACTGCGACTACTGCGACTACTGCGACTACTGCGACTACTGCGTCTACAGCGACTACTGCGACTACTGCGACTACTGCGACTACTGCGACTACTGCGACTACTGCAACTACTGCGACTACTGCGACTACTGCGACTACTGCGAATACTGCGACTACTGCGACTACTGCGACTACGGCGACTACGGCGACTACTGCGACTACTGCGACTTACTGCGACTACTGCGACTAATGCGACTACTGCGACTACGGCGACTACGGCGACTACTTCGACTACTGCGACTACTGCGACTACGGCGACTACGGCGACTACTGCGACTACTGCGACTACGGCGACCACGGCGACTACTGCGACTACTGCGACTACGGCGACTACGGCGACTACTGCGACTACTGCGACTACTGCGACTACTGCGACTACTGCTACTACTGCGACTACTGCGACTACTGCGACTACTGCGACTACTGCGACTACTGCGACTACTGCGTCTACTGCGACTACTGCGACTACTGCGACTACTGCGACTACTGCGACTACTGCGACTACTGCAACTACTGCGACTACTGCGACTACTGCGACTACTGCGAATACTGCGACTACTGCGACTACTGCGACTACGGCGACTACGGCGACTACTGCGACTACTGCGACTACTGCGACTACTGTGACTACTGCGACTACGGCGACTACGGCGACTACTGCGACTACTGCGACTACTGCGATTACGGCGACTAATGCGACTTCGGCCACTACTGCGACTACTGCGACTACTGCGACTACTGCGACTACTCTGACTACTGCGACTACGGCGACTGCGGCGACTACTGCCACTATTGCGACTACTGCGAATACTGCGACTACTGCGACTACTGCGACTACTGCGATTACGGCGAATACTGCGCCTACGGCGACTACTGCGACTACTGCGACTACTGCGACTACTGTGACTACGGCGACTACTGCGACTACTGCGACTATTGCGACTAATGCGACTACTGCGACTACGGCGACTACGGCGACTACTTCGACTACTGCGACTACTGCGACTACTGCGACTACTGCGACTACTGCGACTACTGCGACTACGGCGACTACGGCGACTACTGCGACTACTGCGACTACGGCGACCACGGCGACTACTGCGACTACTGCGACTACGGCGACTACGGCGACTACTGCGACTACTGCGACTACTGCGACTACTGCGACTACTGCGACTACTGCGACTACTGCGACTACTGTGACTACTGCGACTACTTCGACTACTGCGACTACTGCGACTACTGCAACTACTGCGACTACGGCGTTTTCTGCGACTACGGCGACTACTGCGACTACTGCGACTACGGCGACTACTGCGACTACGGCGACTACGGCGACTACTGCGACTACTGCGACTACTGCGACTACTGCGACTTCTGCGACTACTGCGACTACTGCGAATACTGCGATTACTGCGACTACTGCGACTACTGCAACTACTGCGACTACTGCGACTACTGCGACTACTGCGACTACGGCGACTACTGCGACTACTGCGACTACGGCGACTACGGCGACTACTGCGACTACTGCGACTACGGCGACCACGGCGACTACTGCGACTACTGCGACTACGGCGACTACGGCGACTACTGCGACTACTGCGACTACTGCGACTACTGCTACTACTGCGACTACTGCGACTACTGCGACTACTGCGACTACTGCGACTACTGCGACTACTGCGTCTACTGCGACTACTGCGACTACTGCGACTACTGCGACTACTGCGACTACTGCGACTACTGCAACTACTGCGACTACTGCGACTACTGCGACTACTGCGAATACTGCGACTACTGCGACTACTGCGACTACGGCGTTTACTGCGACTACGGCGACTACTGCGACTACTGCGACTACTGCGACTACTGCGACTACTGCGACTACTGCGACTACTGTGACTACTGCGACTACGGCGACTACGGCGACTACTGCGACTACTGCGACTACTGCGATTACGGCGACTAATGCGACTTCAGCCACTACTGCGACTACTGCGACTACTGCGACTACTGCGACTACTGTGACTACTGCGACTACGGCGACTGCGGCGACTACTGCCACTATTGCGACTACTGCGAATACTGCGACTACAGCGACTACTGCGGTTACTGCGATTACGGCGACTACTGCGACTACGGCGACTACTGCGACTACTGCGACTACTGCGACTACTGTGACTACGGCGACTACTGCGACTACTGCGACTACTGCGACTAAATGCGACTACTGCGACTACGGCGACTACTGCGAATACTGCGACTACTGCGACTACTGCGACTACTGCGACTACTGCGACTACTGCGTCTACTGCGACTACTGCGACTACTGCGACTACTGCGACTACTGCGACTACTGCGACTACTGCAACTACTGCGACTACTGCGACTACTGCGACTACTGCGAATACTGCGACTACTGCGACTACTGCGACTACGGCGACTACGGCGACTACTGCGACTACTGCGACTACTGCGACTACTGTGACTACTGCGACTACGGCGACTACGGCGACTACTGCGACTACTGCGACTACTGCGATTACGGCGACTAATGCGACTTCGGCCACTACTGCGACTACTGCGACTACTGCGACTACTGCGACTACTCTGACTACTGCGACTACGGCGACTGCGGCGACTACTGCCACTATTGCGACTACTGCGAATACTGCGACTACTGCGACTACTGCGACTACTGCGATTACGGCGAATACTGCGACTACGGCGACTACTGCGACTACTGCGACTACTGCGACTACTGTGACTACGGCGACTACTGCGACTACTGCGACTATTGCGACTAATGCGACTACTGCGACTACGGCGACTACGGCGACCTACTTCGACTACTGCGACTACTGCGACTACTGCGACTACTGCGACTACTGCGACTACTGCGACTACTGCGACTACTGCGAAAAACTGCGACTACTGCGACTACGGCGACTACGGCGACTATTGCGACTACTGCGACTACTGCGACTACTGCGACTACTGCGACTACTGCGAATACTGCGACTACGGCGACTAATGCGACTACAGCGACTACGGCGACTACAGCGACTACTGCGACTACTGCGACTTCGGCGACTACTGCGACTACTGCGACTACTGCGACTACTGCGACTACTGCGACCTACTGCGACTACT